>JANJYQ010067139.1:2158-15383 GCA_024605255.1 Rastrelliger kanagurta | reverse complement strand
GAATAAAAAGCTGGACCTGAATGCTAAAGGACAGGAAAAGTGTGTGTGAGTGGAAACACAGCAGTGTCAATAGTCTGCTGACTAGTGCTTTTTAGTCCATAGACAGCTGACTGAGGAAGACCAAAACAGGAACCCACTATCCGGTACATGACCACCACTACAGTGTCCAATTTGATGTTGTGCTGACACTGTGGAACAGCAGTTAGCCTTGCTTTGAACTCTTCAAACTCAGTAAAAGCAACACGCATATCTTATTGTATATTTTGATAGAACAAAGCCTGATTTTGTTGATATCCACTACAGTTTTTTTTATTTTATAGGTGAGCAGAAGCACATCAAAGCCTGATCTATCATGGACAGGAAGCCAATGAAGGTAGGCTAGAATTGGTGTAATATGGTCACATTTTCTTAATTGAGATGAGCTGCAGCATTTTGAACTATCTGTAGATTTTTAGTACTAACATGTGGTAGACCTCAAAAAACAGAACATTGCAGCAAGTCTGGATATAACAATAGATCTGATCTTTTAGTAATGTAAGGTGGTGTTAGTTAAGTTAATTTATAAGTAGTATAAATCAAAAGCTTATGAATTGCTGTTCACATACTTGTGTTTAGTAGGCAGAATTCAAATTGGAGGTGTGATCTGTGAGTCATAGTTACTGTACTGTTCTCTGGATGGCCCCTAGTGACCTTGTTAGTTTAGGTGCTGTAAGGTGCTGATCCTGAGCTGCAAAATCCCTGTTTTGAGTCCAACCAGGTATCTTTGACAACTTATCAACCATTTCCCTAGGGCTGTCCTTGGCCCACTCATCTTCATTATCTATCTTCTATCTCTTAGATACATTCTTAGGAAATTTTTTAGGAAATTTCATGTTCATTTTCACTGTTATGCTGATGATACCCAGCTTTATCTTTCCACTGAACCTCCCTTTCACTCTGCCACTCACAGCTTTATCTGAATGCTTAATGGAAATTAGAGCTTGGTTTTCTCTCAATCTCTGTCAGCTCAACAGACAAAACTGAAGTTCACTAAAGCCACATTAGCAAAACTCAACTCTTTTTCCATTACCATCAATGACTCCACTGTTCCTCCAGCCCCTCAGTTTATAAGCCTGGGTGACATCATGGACAGCACTCTTACAGGAACAGAATCGCTGTTGTTGTGGGAACAGTCCCCGATGATGTCAGGATTCAGGAAATCCCCAAACTCAAGATCTGTGCTCTGACGGTAACTGACGATCCCCGTCTCAAGATCCTGAAGGCAGGCGGTCAGGTGATGACCTTTGACCAGCTGGCTTTGGCTTCTCCCAAAGGACAGGGCACAGTGCTGCTGTCAGGTCCCTGTAAAGGCAGAGAGGTTTACAGACACTTTGGAAAAGCCACTGGAACCCCTCACAGCCACACCAAGCCCTACATCCGCTCCAAGGGCAGGAAGTTCGAGAGAGCCCATGGTCGCAGATCCAGCCATGCTTACAAGAATAAGTCTTTTTGTTTTCCAATGAAATCTGATACAAATAAAAAAAACATCAATAATGTTACTTAGTCTGCATTTTTCCATCTCCGCATCTCATCTCATTCATATCTACACATGTCTTCACACACTCTTTGATCTTCTTCTACCATCTAGCTCTGAGCTGCCAACTTGGTAACGATGGGGTCCAGATCCTTCAGCCAATCTACCCCCTGCTTCTGGAAATCTCCCTCCTGACATTCAAACTTTTGACTCTGTCTCCACCTTTGAACCCTGTCTGAAGACAAACTTATTCAGAGTGGCATACTCTGTCTCAAACCAACTACACAACCACTCTTGGGTATCCATTGTATTATTGCACTTTAAAGCCAATTCATTCCTTTATTTATTTATCCCTGTAAATGATGCACATTATGCACTATATTGTAGTGTTCTATATCTTGTTAGGTGATCTTGAGTGCTTTAAAAGACACCTCTATTCTTTATTCATTATTATTATTTATTATTATTTCTCTGTCCCTTCATTTCCCATTACTTTGTACTATCAAATTGCTAATATGCTAACTGCATCAATGAAAAATTGCAACAGGTATTATTTATTTAAAAGGATCACCATTAGTTATCACCAAAGTGGGACAAGCTTTTCTTCCTAGTGTCCACAACAAAAATCAAAGTAGTAAAACATTGAAGACATCATTATAAAATCATCATAAATTATTCAGAATAAGTTATTGCAATCATAGGTATTACATTCATTATTATACTCATACAGTAAATATGTCAATTCCCTACTCACAATTTAAATAGTGCATTCTCAGATGGTACTTGAGGGATACTGCTATTCAGTTTGTGTATATTCAATGGGCAATTATTGCAATAACTGATGGTACAATAAATAACTGTTCTCTTTAAAACATTTGATTTGGACATACTACATTATACCATTTGATTTGATTGTGATAACATCATAGGTCATCATCAGCTAACCTAGTCAAAGGAGAATGAACCTGATCACATCTGACAATTTGGTTATATAAGAAAACGGGCTGAGAAGAAATGACAATGACATCTGAAAAACTGAGTTGTCTTGAAAACCAGCCTGTTCTCAGCCTGTTCATGAGAGTTGATGGTGCATACTGACAGTGTTTGTAATACTAACCTGGTAGCTATGTTCTGGGCAGTTTCTAATTTTTTTAGTTGACCTTTAGATGCAGAGGACCATACAGGTGCACAATAATCCATGTGACTTAGTAAATTTAAAAATTTAGCCACCTGTGAAGGGACATAAGAAAGACATTTCCTCACCATGTAAATACCACAACCCATCTTATTCACTATGGTATCAATGTGTTTTGCCTATAACAGCTGACTATCAGTTACAGTGAGACCAGCTGCCAATGTAATAAAGCTGTTGCGTCCTACTTGTGAGATAACTCTTCATCAATTGGATGGCGGTTGGACTAAATCCATAGTATTCTAGTTTACAGATGAGTGGATCTATGACATTGAATGCTGCACTAAAATCAAGTAATACTGCACCAGTCATCTTAGACTTATTCATTTCTCTGAGACAGTCACCTGTCATTACTATAACAAGTTGAATGGTTATGTCTGTCGGCATGTTGGAATTCTGTTTTCAAGCTGTTACAATCAGAGTATTCCTTTATTTGTGAGGTCCACTGTTCTTCCCAGTCAGTGCTTGTCTGCCATCTTAAGGTAAGGGAATCATTTTACCTTCTTTCCAGATAATGAGAAAAACACATTTCATTAAGCATGCATTTAATACAGTATATGACATATCAAACCATAGACATAGCCAGACCAAGTATTTTACTGTCTAACAGGTCAGTACCCACTGAGCTGTGCTCAGACAGAGACTTCAACAATTTTCTCACTCATCCACACTATTAAAATTATTTTTATAAGCTTTAGATAATTAGAATCATATTGTCCATATTCTGTCTTAGGTATGTATGACACTGACACTGTTGTTCATACATATACAATAAATAAATTATTACTCTTAAATCAATATATTTCTTTGAATTGTGTGAAAAATGCTGAAGAAACTGTTCCTAGCAATTACTAATGCACCTTCTGTATCAATAGCAGGACAGAAACATCACTCACTATTCATTGGTCAGGACAAAAATTGGTTATAATTATGATAATAATAAAGTGACATACTGTTTCAGTCTGGTTATCAGATGAGAATAAGGCCTTCAATTCCAACAAAACCAGGACAAGCAACAGAAACAGTACATCAAAACAAGATAATTAATTTACTTGAGGACATCAGGCTTTCTTCATTAAACTATGGGAGTGTTGTAATAGTGGCGCCAGTCTTGATGATATCAAGTAAGAAATTGTTTAGAAGAGGTGGATGAGGAAGGCAAACAGTCTCAAGGAGGGATGGTGATGGTAGAAGAGCACAGGCCATAGTCATCATTTTAGTTTTGAGTGACAACTGGGAATATGATCTTGCCATTGGCCCCTGGCACTGTTGTATGTGGCTTTAACAACTGAGCTAGCATGACTGCATAGGTAACTAGATGAATTACAAACTGATGCAATCCACTTAACATGAAGATACAACAGCTGATGCATCAGGACACTGGTGAGCTTTAGGGAGTACAGGATGAGAGTAGCTGTCCAGTGTCCAGCCTAAGAAACCTACCAATGAACTCTCAGAGGGAAGAAAACAAGTGGACCTGAATGCTTACAGGAATAGTATGTATGAGTGGAAATCCAGCAGTGTCAATAGTCTGCTGACAAGTGCTCTTTAGTGCATAGATAGCTGACTGAGGAAGACCAAAGCAACTATCCGGTACATGGCCACCACCACATTGTCCACTTTGCTGTTTTGCTGACAGTGTGAAACAGCAGTTAGCCTCTGAACACCTAAAACTCAGCAAAATATTTAAGAACATGACTGCTGCAAATATGCATAAGTAATAAAAATAATGGCCATAATAACTTATTGTTTATTTTATAGAACAAAGCCTGACAACTGACCGCTGTTGCGTGCGTGTGTGCTTGTGTGTGTGTGTGTGCCTGCGTGTGTGTGTGTGTGTGTGTGTGTGTGTGTGTGTGTGTGTGTGTGTGTGTGTGTGTCCTTTCATTAAAAGGGCGCAGTTGTTTGGAGGGGAGATGTTCTGCACTACTTGCTCGCCACTTAAATGGGAGAGTGGATGCAATACCCACAGCTTTAAGCAAACGTCTCCATTCACGTCCCACACACCCACACCCTCCCTCCTTCTCCATATCTTTTACCCCTGTAGTCCACATTTTCTGTAGTTGATTAGTCTCTCTCAGGCAGTCAGATCAGAGTGATCCATCTGCTTACAACGGTTGGTTTTAGACTGTGGGTTAGCCCACACAGCTTCCAGGCCCCTAATGCAATCTGAGCCATTAGGATATGATGGAGCCGATGCAGGGCAACGATTAGAGCGTGTCTGATAGAGTGGGGCCAGCCCAGTGGTCTATTATTGAAGAGCCATGCAGCTATGCAGTGCACTTACTCATCACTTCTCTGACATGTATGATTAATCTGTTCAACAGGTGCTTGGTTTGGAGAAAAAAACATTTGCTCCATTTTCTTTTCTTTAGCTACTGACCGACCTCCCTGTTCAGTGAGTGGGTTCTGTTGTTCAGCTGTGTTCAAGTGAATTTACCGAGGTACAGTCCTACTGTACTTAAAAAAGACATATCATTCTATGGGTGTTTTTCTGTAATTTTTATATTGTTATAATGTTGGGTGTGCATTTGATATTAGGGTGCCCACAAATGTTTGTCTATTCCTTAGCATGTTGTTAAGTTTGTTCTACAGGCTGTTCACATTGTCTACTCAGATTCAAGTTCATGCATGTGAGGATGTATTCGCAAAGTTTAAATTTTCGGAAAAGAATAGGAAAAAATAAAGCCACACTTAAAGTTGTTACTTTGCAGACTGAAATATATATTGATTAATATACCCAGTGGTATGTGATGTAGTGACACTGATTCAATCATAATGATGCTTCAAACCTCAATAGCTGAATAGAAGAACTGTACTCAAAACCAGTCCTAATAACGTTTTGTTAATATTTTGATGTGTTGGGTGAGGAGGTGGGGTGGGGGCTCCACTGTCCTTTTGTCCTTTTGGTCAGAGTCTAATCAATCGTTCTCTACTTTCACTAATGAGCCTCCCTCACCAAATTCTCACATTTCCTCTACATCTCCTTTTTTCCACCTGATACACGAGTCTCATTTCCTCTCCCACCCACCCACTCATCTGCTGTGTCACTTGGAAGTTTTATGTGATTTATACAGAATTATGTCCTGTAGCCAAGCTTTTATGTGGCTTTAAACTCAGAGGAAGTTGAGAAAGACAAAGAATAAGAAAGATGGATCTGGTGGAGTGAAAACTCATTTGTATACTACAAGCGTTGGCATAGCAACTGCTATCCTACTTTATTATTCCTCTTTGTATTATATTATTCACTTTCTTGTTCACTCCTTACATCTGACGTACTGTATGCTGCAGGACAGGACTGTGGACTAACCTTTTCATTCAACAGACCTACAATTCTACCTCTCTGCCTCTCCCTACTTTCACTGCTTCAAACTCTCCATCTTTCCCTACTGCCCCCTAACCTTTGCCAACAATATTAAGACTTGTGAGAGATGTATAGTGCGACCTGCCACCATTCCCATTTTTGTGCCTCCTAATGTCCCACTGGGCCTCTGCAGCCCTTTTTCCATTTACTGTGTTTTATTGTACTGTATTGTGTTGGTCAACTCTCTTTCTCTGTTTAGTCTTGTCTCTCTTGTGCCACTATTGGCAGAGCAGCTGTGAAGAAACTGCTAGCAGAACAATACAGTTTTTCCTGTATTATTATCCTTAATTTAGTTTAAACTATTTAATTAGATTATTTTGACAGATATTTTTTTTAAAACACAAATGATAGGGGACTGTGCAGGTTGTGCCCTCATGAGTTTATGTGCTACAAATACACACAAACATTTATGCTTTTAAACTTTTTAAACTCAAGTTGCTCTAGAGTTGCAGCTATGATCCTCACTATATAATAAACTGCTGATTATTTTCTTGAAAAATCAATCAACTGTGATCTGTAAAATGTCCTCCTAAAATGTTTGTTCGTCTGAAAAGAGCCCAAAGTTCCAGAAAATATTTGACATTTTTGCATGTAAGATTACATTAATTATTAATCCAGTATTAAACACGGAATAAATAGTCTGTTGTTCAACTACTCAATTATTTACTAACCTTTTCTGTTCTATAATGCTGAAATTTATCATCAAAACTATGCCTTGTTCTTTTCTTACTGTAACTAAAGCTTTGACTCTAACCTTCATCCTAAAATTGCTGTAAGAAATTTAAACTAAAATAAAATCAATCCTAACAAGTAAGGGTATATTGCCCCATAATTCCCTATACTATTATACTGCACCATTTTACAATAAAGCTTAATAAATGGTTTTGATCTGTAATTGTGCAAGCATGACCTTTAACCTTTCCTTGCCTTTCTGAAGAATTTAATGCTTGTTGAACCAGCCACTCTCCATCACTGACCCATAATGAATCTGCCCAGAGCAGAAACAACACATTACTGTTCATTTCCCCTCATGACAAAGGAACTGATGTAATAATCCAAGTCAGAAAGACTCATTGAGCTTTGATAACAGGAAAGCTATACAACCATACAAATAAATGTGATATCAACAGCAGATTAAAACATAAAGAGGTCACTATCTTTCTCTCTCATTAATGTCTATCTAGTCCACATTAACAGTGTGAGTAAGATACAAGCATATGGCTGGCTTTACATACATACATTCAATCTTCCACAACATATGATTTGCTATATTTATTGATGTCTGTCGGGTTGTTTAATCGCAGGATAGACTGACCTTTTATAAGGAAACCTTCTAATCCGCTCCCACACAATTTCGAGTCTGCGCTCATCCGATTAGGGGCGCACATTACGCACACAGAAACCCATAATATTCATACGATTAGACCAGGTAGAATAGTCTAATTATGTAGGATTATAGTGAATAGACTCTTTAGAGTTAGAATTATAAATTAATTAGTCTGCTATAGGACCGTATCAGAGCTTACCTGCTTACTATCCCCCCCGAAGTTATCAATCAAAAATTCTCTCAAGAATGACTTTTGTTATGTAAGATATTCATTATTAACCCATATATTAGTCTATAGCATCCCATTGCAACCTAAACTTTAATTTCGTTTGCCTTATTTTTGTAAATTCAATCACAAAGGAGAAAAATGTTTATTGTTTCTCATGCAAGCGCACAGAGACGCACTGCGCCGCGCCTGTTTCCTCTGTTTCCACACCCTCCTCCTCGACATATGTTGTTGGGTTTCTTTGTACAATCCAGTTGTGTGATTGCAATATGCATGTTGGCTCTACACATTTACTCATATTTATTGTGCAAATATAAAAAAATAAATAAACAAATGAATAAAATCTGACTGATGTTTTTTCGTCAGTTCCATCGTCCTTGAGCGGGCGTAACAGGTGCCATAAACGACCGAACAGGCCATGTTATTATAGCGGCAGAGGCTTTGTGCCAAATTGGATAACATTTTTGAGGGCAAAGTAAAAAATAAATAAATAAAACCTCTAATAACTCTGGTACAATAAATTGGACATTTGTTTGGCGGCTACATCTTCCTGCCACCTGTTTCCAGTGTTTATGTCGCTTTTCTGATTCCGTCCAATGAGAAAGAACAGTAGGTCTGGAGGCGGAGAAAAGAGGGAGAGAAGTTGGAGGAGAGAGTGAGAGACAGATTCGGGGAGACAGTGAGCTGTAGATTGAGTGGAAGCCGGCGGAGTCACATATTAAATCACAGACTTCACTGCTCATCCGAGGACTTATACTTGACGACCAGCTTTGCCTTTTCCCCTTCTCCTCCTATTTTGCAAGGTGATGTGGCTGCACATTTTTGACGTGCAGCCACAGGTTGACCGATTTAATCCACTCATAATGGATTATACCTCCTCATGTCGTACCGATTGTGACTGACGGGATCGAAATGGGCACCATCGATAGACCGTTGATGATTGGGAAAGAGACAAACTGATCGTATCAAGTGGAGCTGAAACGGAAGCAACATCTTTGGAAAGCGACGCACAATTTCGAGAGACAAGCGAGGACCTGTGGAGGGACCTGTTTAAAAGGAGGCGAAGCAAAAGATGAGCTAATGGCCGTGACAACATGAAAAAGAAAAAGTGTGGTAGTCTATTTTCATCCAGCCAGTGATTCAACACAACTAACCTGGGCGACACGGACTGAAAGAGAAGAGGTAGGAGGTAGGTAAGAGAAACAGACGGAGAGGATGGGGCCGTGAAGGTGCCTGGTTATGTCATGCTAAAAGTAGGTTATTGTTTTGGATCAATCAAATGCAACCAAATGCAGCCAACTTATGGTTAACTGAGACACATATTTACTACTAATACTTCTCCTGGGTATAAAAAAAAAATGAATGATGTAGAATTATTATCCTTCAGTCTCTGAGCCTGATCTCATTTCTTTGGTGTAAAGCCAGAGGATTTGCACCCTCCTGGCTAAAAGCAACGTAACACAGATGACATTTTATAGCATGTATTGCTTGAAGCCTTGTGGGATGTGAGAGAAGGAGAGGACACTGGGAAATAGAGGGAGAGAGAGCGCTGAGAGAGGCTGCCTGGACAGCTTACTCAAATGTGACTCAAAGAATAACATATTCCCCTATTATGACCACTTTTCTTTACTCTGTTGTCACACATCTTCAGCTTTTGGAGTTCAGTTTTTTCCTTCATTTGTTTCATTTGCCATTATTCATCCCAACGCTCCGCTGCTCCTCCCTCCATCGTTATAGGCAGTATTCTACATCCTTTTTCTTCTGTGCCTGTCTTTACAGATCTTCTTTTCTCTTTTCTGTTTTCGTCTGCAGACCGGTGTGTGGCCACAGCCGTGAAAATGGAGCCTCCCCCCTCTCTGAGCCTGGCTCTACTAGGAGGGAGTGAGGACGAGGACCAGCGTTTCCTCCTTCCCCTGGGCAGTATATCCCATCCCTCCACCACTGGCAATCAGCCAGGATCAAATCACTCCAACCACATGGGAGGATCAAGCCTCGACCGTCTAAATGGCAGCACCCCGTCCCCATCCCCTGCCACACCTAGCTTGCCTCCAGCATCTCTCCCCAAGTTGCCCCTGTCCTCCCCTGGAGCACAGCCCCTGCCTCCACCCATTCCTAATGCATTGCACCCCACTAGCACCCCACTCTCTTCCTGCTTGGGCTCCCAGCACAGCCTGAGTGGAGACAACCCTCCGGTCTACAATGCCCTCTTTTACTCTTCCCACTCACCCTCCATGGACAGGGAGAGGGACAGAGAGCGTGAAAGGGACAGGGAAAGAGAGAGGGGCTGCAAACACAGGCAGGCCAGCCCCCTGGTTCACCGTCGGGACAGTAACCCTTTCACAGAGATTGCCATGAGCTCTTGTAAGTACACGGGCGGGGTTATGAAGCCCCTTAGCCGCCTCAGCGCCTCTCGCAGAAACCTCATAGAATCAGACAGCAGCAGTGAAACCAAAGAGGGTGGTGTTTCAGCTGTTGCTGGGGCAACAGCCGCTGGGGGCCATGACCGTCAACGAGAAGCCCTTCCTACCTCCTTGTTGGCCCAGTCTTCTACCAATCAACCCCCAATTCAGAGCCCTCCAGAGATTGTGATTTCATCCAAAGAAGACTCACCGTACCCCAGAGGAAGGTATGACATCACTGACTCCACATCCAACCAGATGTCCATCTACCACCAGAACCACGCACTGGTGGAGAGCAGGCGGGCACAGTCAGGAAGGGGCAGCAGTCAGGGAGGGGTCGGGTCAGTGGGCACTGGGGCCAGGGGCAGTACCTCCAAGGCTACCAAACGCAAGAACCAAAACATTGGCTATAAACTGGGGCATCGCAGGGCACTGTTCGAGAAGAGGAAGAGGCTGAGTGACTATGCCCTCATCTTCGGAATGTTTGGCATCGTCGTCATGGTGATTGAGACGGAGCTGTCCTGGGGCGTGTACACCAAGGTGAGGGGATGGACAAATGATAGTTAAAAAAATACTCCAGGTATTTCACATAAAGTTTAGTCACGGGTGTTACTTGATTGCGCAATGTTTTCTGTTGCCCTGAAAAAATCACCCTTATGGTGTCCTCGTGTTGTCATGCAGCTTTGGGATGAAGAACACAAATTAACAGAATGCCTGTATTACAAACTACAGGTTGGAAGAGTTTTGAAATATGCTGCATTGACCAGGCAGAAAGGGTCCACACAGTAAAAGATAGGCTACTATTATGGGAAGTGTAGCATCCAGTGTTTTTTGAAGTCTGACCCACACTAGGAACTAAATGTAAAGATAACTTGACTTGGCTGACATATTGGGAATCTTGATCATACTTCTTAGCCTAACTTCAGCTAAGTTTACGTTCTTCAGGGTATTTTTTTAAGTTTAGTTTAGCTTTAAAAGTAGCCAGTAAATAGCAGCAGAAAATGTAGGGGCAGAGAGAAAGAAAGGAATAACATGGAGTGAAGGTCACATACCAGTTCTGAACCAGGCATACTGAATGTTACACATTTTCGACACCTGGGTCATAAGGGTGACTGGGCTTTGACAGTTTTTAATAGATCAGTGGCCTAATAATCAGTTAGCTTTCACCAGCTAATTTGTGATCTCTACACCCTGCACAGTCTACCCAGAACCATGACCATGTTGTTGGAAGCTTGTGTACAGTAATGACCAGGCGTGACAGTTGCTGCTTCTGGGTGATGTAATGCAACGATGCAGAGGACATGGGGGGCAGATTATCATTTGAAGGCCAGGATCTCATTTGTCTGTGTAATGGGGAGTGTAATAAGCTGAATTGGCCTCTGGCTGCTATTGTCTGTTTATTTTGGTTGTGTGTGTGCGTGCGTGCGNGTGTGTGTGTGTGTGTGTGTGTGTGTGTGTGTGTGTGTGCGTGTGTGTGTGTGCGTGCGTGCGCGTGCGTGCATGCGTGCGTGCGTTCGTGTGTTTGTGTGTGGGTTGTCTGTATATTTGTGCATCTGTGTGTTTGTGACAAAGGGTCCCAATGATTATTTGAGCATATTGTGCTCACCTTCCTGATTCACAGATACCTCATTCCGGTCTCCCTTTCAGTGTGACATATCGTAAAGAGTTGATTTTCTTTTCCTAATAAGGTGGAGGCATTATTTCCAGATATGCAGCCTGTCATATATGGATCAGTGATCATGTGAAGGAAGATATGGGACCATGTAAGTGAGTGCACAAATCTACCAGTAGTCTATTAGAATAGGCCAGCTGGGTGTGTCCCTTTATCTCTATCTCTGTTTCTCTTCCTGTGTGTTTGCAGACTGTGGTCTAGTTCATATTTGGTCCCTCTGTGTCATTGTCATTGCCAGAGAAATATGGCTCTACTGTTTCCCTGCCTGTGTCCTTGCTCTTTTATTCTCATTTGCCTCATTACTTTATGAAAATCACTGTTTTAGAGGCGGTCTCTTTATATTAATGAAAAGTCATGATTTAATTTTTTTTTCTCAGTCCATTCCTGTCTCATTTCTTTCTTTATGTCAGCCTATTCTTCTTCTCCCTGAAAGAGATGGCCAGCACTTTTCATGCTCTCTGTCTCAGTCTCTTTTCTATTTCAACTTCACGCCTGTCTCTTTATACTGCTTTCTTTCATTTTTCCCCTCAATTTGTCTCTCCCTCTGCTTCTCTGGTCTTCCAGTGGGCGTCAAACTGAGGGAGTGTGATCGGAAGAGAGAAGCGTCTGGGCAAGAAATGAAAGGCTGTAGAAAGAGAGAAAAAAGGAAAGGCGATAATGAAAAGCCTGATTTAGTTTCTTCAGCTACAAACAATACAGTTCTAATCCGAATCAGGCAGCATTGTCTATCAATAAAGATTGATGGACAACTGTAAATTTGAGCCCAGTAACCACCAGTGCTTTCATCACACTGATAATCTATGGTCATTTGGATACAAACAGTTAAGAACAGGAAGATCAGAGTTGAGGATGAACACTGTACGTGTGAAATATCTTTGTACTTCATTGTCTCCTTCAGGGGTGAATCCAGGGAGTTAAGTATACTTCAGCAAAGCCTGGTCTAAATTCATTTTAAATGCTTAGTGAAAAGTAATTTTTCTTTCTTTTCTTTTTGTCTTACAATTGCAGATTTGATTTGACTCCAACAGATACTAGAATTCCATCAGACAGTTCAAGCCCTCACTTAGATAATTGTGAAAAATGGATAGGAGATCATGAGGATGAAAGAGGAATGAAAAGAGAGATAGATGGTAGGGTGGCAAAGAGAAGTGGAGAGCTTCATGTACTGCTTTAAATCTAGGGGAGGAAGCCTTGAATGATTTCCCATATTGATTATTGATAATCACTCACCCACACATGCACTGTACACCCCCGCACATACACACTATGCAAACTTGTTCATTGAGACTGCCTTTCAGAGGTCCTATATTGTATGCTGTGTAGAGGTGGCAGGGGAAATGTGATAGGAATAGGTTTCACTATTGGAAAAAAATGAGTATATGCATCCTGTATGTATAGATAGATTTTGTTAACAGCTCCTTAAGACTTGTCATTGTCTACTGTTGATGTGTGTGTCTACCAAACGCTTTTTTCAGCAAGTCCAGCTGCTCCATCTTGCTCCCAAAAATAGAGATGAAGAATAAGAATGGAAC
>JANJYQ010067129.1:794-14298 GCA_024605255.1 Rastrelliger kanagurta | reverse complement strand
TCACACCGCTGACAGATTCGCTTTCCTCCTGGCCGCTCTCTGATTTCCAGCAAAACCATCAAACACATTCCAGTTTTCTTACAGCTCGCCTGCTCTCCAGAGCTCACCGGGCTTACCTTCACTGCCGGCTGCTGTAATTGGACAAACTGTGAAACCATGATGCAGCAGTGTCAGCCAAGAGCAATCACTCCTTTTAATCTCCTGACAGTACAAATGCTAACAGGACTACAAAGAGTACTATGAATGTTGAGTTTTGCAGTTTTGTTCTGTCTATATTTTTGATGTCACCAGCTCATCCTGCTCTGTGTGTGTGTGTGTGTGTGTGTGTGTGTGTGTGTGTCTGTGTCTGTGTCTGTGTGTGTGAGTGAGTGAGTTTGTTGTTGATATTTTGAGTTTGATCTAGCTGGTTCACAGTGTTGGGGTTGTTACTTAATTTATTCATTCATTAATTCAATGCATTAATTACTCCCTTTGGAAAGTAATTACACTACTAATTACATTACTTTTGCGTCACTCCTTAGCAAGCGATGGCTAGCCAAGTTGTGAAAAATATCTTGTATCAACAAATAAAGTAATAGAGGTCTTGACCATCATAACACTGTGTTGTACAAATAATATCTGCTTCAAAATAATATATAGACCGGTTTCTCCTCAGAATCAGCACTAGATGGAGTTACATCTTGACATGACACCAGTCCAGATACCTCGCCAAAGTTTTCCATTCTTACCACTTCATTGTGGTGACGAGCAACACACAAGCTTATTTGAAGTCTGCATACAGTCAGCCTGAGCATCACCACGAGTCTGTAAATAGTAGCTAGTAGCTTTGTGTTAGGTCATGCAGTTTTACCACAAGCATGCATGAAAAGCACCTTTGATTGTTCTTTTTATCTGCCTAATTCATACATAGTAATTGAAGAACTTATGTAATCTTAGTATGTATGTTTAATAACTGTAATGTGATTAGTTATTGTAGACAATGACATGTTATATTACTCTGTTACAGACAAATGTAATGTGATTGCACCCAACACTGCTGGTTTGACACCTTCTGTACATACCTGCTCTGTAAATCATTTGCCCTATGTTTTCTTTCAAGCAAAAAATTAGACACTATTAGATTATTTCATTCTGTCATCCATTAACATAACTGGGATCCTTGTTTTGATACAGCAAATCAAATTTTTAATCAAGCAATGAGCCTGATAGCATCCTGCTCTGAATAACAACCCTCATTAGCTTCCCGGCTAACATCTCATCTCCTTCTTATCTAACTTATCTAACACACATCTTTAAGTCTCTCCTTGGTCTGAGTTTCAACAACAATGTGTGGGCAATGGAGAAAAAATAATCATTTTATGTGATGAGAGAGAAATGAGTTTTTCCTATCACTTCACTACTGTCTGAACTATTTCTGGAGCCTACATCCCATACTTTAATGTGAAGCACTTAGTTGATTAAGGGATAAAAAAAATATTCACATCTAGCTCTTTCCAGTTAGTTTAGGTTTAATGTAAAAGCTTAAGTCCTTATTGTGCATGCTTATGTGCTGTGTGTTTCGAACATGTTACACAGCTTGTGTAGTAATTGATTGGAATTAGGGGAACGTGAATGCTACCCCCTTTACTTCATGTTTTGCTACAAGATCTAAAAGTATGTATCAGGTGTTTGTGTGTATGTGTGTGCATGTATGGGTGTGTGTGTAAAATTCATCTCCAGTGGTTCACAGCAGTCAATAAACAGGCCAAAAGACAATTCACCTTGTTGTACTTTGTATGTGTTTATCAGTGTCTTACACTTGATCTATGTGCTTTAAGGTCAGTGTGTTTGTTTAGACTGTGTACTCAGATCACTTGGTTTGAATCACTTGACTCTGCTTGTGCAATGACAGCTTAGCAGGAACAATTAGCATTAAGTGGTTTCAACTCTGCAGCCAAAATCATCTGACAGCACCTAAGAAGAAATGCTTTTAACAGACGACTGCTGGACTTTTTTTTTTACTTTTGCTGCCATAAATCCACCTGTTCAAAGCAAAACCTGAGGAAAACGGGGGCTATTTTGGTCTATATTGGACACCAGGGAAATCATTATGGTTTTAATTACATTTGGGGCCTCATTTTGCAGACTTAGTAATATGTTTTCAGTTTTTTAGTGTAGAGAGTTTTTGACATAGACCCACTACTTTCTCTTAAGCCAGGGGTATCAAACTCATGTCATTCAAGGGCTGCATACAGACTAGTCTGACCTCATGTGGGCCACACCGATGGATGGATGGGAAGAAGGAATGAGGAAATGGAAGAAGGAAGGAAAGAAAAAGGGAGGAAGAAATGAAGCAAGGGAGTAAAAGAAGATAGTCGAGGATAGAAGGAAGAGAGCAAGCAAGGGAAGATGGAAAGAAGGGCAGGAAGAAGCGAGAGAAAGGACAAACGGAAGGAAGGAAAGGAAGGAAGGACAGATGGAAAGAAGGAAAGGGAGACAGGAAAGATAGAAACAAGGAAGAAAGGAAAGAAAGAAAGTGGGCCTAATTGGACCCTTCGAGGGGCCGGTTTTGGCCCCTGGGCCATATGTTTGACACCCCTAAACAAAGCCTCTATTGCTCTGCAGTTAATCTGCAGTTAACTCGCAGTGAGAAAAGCTGAATATATACGTTAGCTTCCACAGCATCCAGACACACTCCATTGTTTGCTTGTGCTTTTGCTCTAAAGTTGAGACTACGTGACTTGTTTTTGTGCTTGCTGGTTCCTCATTTCCTCTTGTTTACAAGATTCAGAAGAGTTGGGTTATTCTTGTTGTCAGATGTTATTCAATAATCGCGTGTGCAGCATTTCATTTTCTCATTTACTTTGATTAGACGTGTAGCTGCGTGTATGCATTGACGCACACGGAACATGACTTAATGATTTTTGAAGACTTTGGGAGATTTAGCTACTTAACATCACTGCTGGGCCATTTAATACATGCTCTCTTTGTAATATAGTTTAATCCCTCATGTCTTAAACTCTACACTGTAGCTCTAAAGCTTGTACAGTACATGGGCGTGAATTTAGAAATGATGGAATTGGATGACTTCTACTGCAAGGCTCTCTGCGTTTTGGTGTGTAAAATGGATTGCCTGAACTCTCATGAGAGCGTATTGTTTTTTTCCGGCAGCGTCGTCTGAAAAGCAGTTTACCTGCCATTGCCATTTCCTATTATGCTCTGCTATATTTTCCATTATTTCCCCAGCAATGTTTGTTCTGCACGCAGGCAGAACAGAAGTTCATCAACCCCAGTGTCATAATCAGCACTTTTTCCTCCAGGAATGACACATTAGGGCCACTGTAGCACGGCTCTTTCGTCAATTATACCACTGTTTCTTACCCACAGCACTGGAAGCAACCTGCTCAACTTTCCGCCCTTCACCTCCATTACCCTCCATCTTTCCCTCCTCTCTCCTCGTCTGTCACGTTTGCCCCCCTAACTCCCTGCGTGCTCCGGCTTCTCATCGCATCTAAACACTGCTCATTTTGCCGACTTCTTCCATTTCCTCTAAATGCAGTTAAATTTCCCGGACCAGCACGCACCATGATAGAGCCCATTTGGAATTATCAATCAAAGTGATGCGCTGTGGCTTTGCCCGGGAAAAAAGCATCCAAGAGAGGAGGCCGGCATTCATCTATCAAACCATCACCAAATAAAGAAGCCCGCCAGTAATTTCTGAGAGAATGTGGAATGCCAGAATGCAATTAAAACTTCTGGGGTTCAATTTGTAAAGATATGCAGTGATACCGTCATCCTCCCACAGAGATTTCAATGCTTTTCTAAAACAACTAATCTCAACATAATTATAGCTGTGGCCCAATTCCATAATAATAATGTACAATGTGTCCTTCATACTTGTTTTTCCTATATACTTATAAAGCTTTTTCTATTAGTACACAAATATAAATCAATATATTTGACTGTTTTGAACAACGAAAAAAATTGATCACGCTGTGACTTTGAAACACTAGCATCTATTAAATTTCCATATTTTTAAAACTTTCCTTTTTGTATTTAGCGATGTCCTTGAAGCTATCTCATCTGCACACATTTCATTTTTGTTAACCTTATTTCCCTTCTTTTGTCTATGTGAGGTATGTTCAATTCAAACAGTGCCATGCTGATTGCATTTAGTTTCCTGCGACCTCCCAGGTGATGTCTGATGGCTCGAAGACATGTGACATATGTCATATGCTGGTGTTATTCCAACAAAGAGATGGACTTTGCCATCAAAAGTGTCAAAATGATGACACACTAATAAAATCCTGGGAGACAGGCAATTTGGCTTTCTGACTTCACTGACTTTTTTTGTGTGTGTATGTCTGTGTGCCTCTCTTTCTCTTTTTCTTATTGTTTCTTTCTCTCTTTATGTCAGTAAAGGCCACATACTTTTATCTATAGTTCTGCATTGATGCGGCCTATAAAGAAGGGAGGAGGTAAAAGTGGGAGAGAGCAATGACAGTCATTTTGGCCCAGTCAGTGATCTCCGCTGCTGACAAGGTTTTGTTGTCACAGAATTGAAATTATTATCTCTCAGCACAAATCAGGATCGTGAAATTGATTCAGTCGGATCGTCATGCTCAAGGAGACGCGCCTCCTCTGAAATCCACAACTCTCTGACAAGTAATAATTTGAGTTGTTACTTGTAGCGTATGCTCATATGCCTTTGAACAGAAAAGAGTTTTGTAAGTATTGTTGGAAAAAGACTGATGAAAGAGGGTTGATGTGGGGTTAGATGCATCTGTAGCTCACTAAAGGAGAGAATGGAAGAACATTTTGTTTGGTAACGCATTCATTCGGACATCTAAGCTACCCTGAGAAGTCTTTTCACCAACCCTACACACAGAGTAAGCAGGAAATGACTACTTGAGATTCATTATGATGCAGCTTTGTTGAAATATATTTGGCATTGCAATTTTTATTGAAGACAAATAACAGCATGAAACATGTAGGAAACCTTACATAAGGGGGCATTACACAGCAGACATACAAAAGGCTGAACAGTGTATCTGCAACACTAATAACAACAGTCAGTGTTTTCCCTTGGTTGGCTGCTTTGGGGTGGTAGTGGCTACACACACATTACATATTGCCCTGTGCCTTAAAAGAATTATGCTGCCAAGAGTTTCCAAGGCAACGACACAGAAATTGACTCACATTGGTACTGCACAGTAAGGAATCTAAATACTATTGATTTCTGAATGAATAGATATTCAGTGTTTATTTTTGGGATTTAAGAAAATGTTTCAGCCTGGTGACTGTTGTCATTATCCGCCAGGCTTGCACAATTAGAGGGGAAACATTGATAGTAAAGATATTACATTTACTTTTCATTCAAAGTAAATTCCCAACTAGACCAATGGTTAAAATTACTCTAAAAGGCAACATTAATTCAGTCAGATGACAGCTGTGAATATATATAACATATAGACAAGAAAAAAATGCTGTTTTTAATAAAGAGAGCTTTAACTTATTCATCAAGCAGAAATCACGTAATTGGTCCATAATGTGCAGGATGTGCAGAAGCTGAACAAATTTGGAGAAATTTCTGTTTTGATTTCAACCAACATAAAGACAAGATGTCATAAAATAGCTTGTGTTTCCATTTGTGGCATAGATTTAATCAGGTTCATCATTGGTATTGTATTCAGGCAAATGTGTACTCATTTACCCTTCTTGTTTGCTGGTTATTAATGTACAGGATGTCAAAGCAGCTATGGTGACATTGCCATGACATCTCACCTATTTGCAGACGATGTTGTCCTTTTTGTATTTATCAGATTGTGATGTCTGATGTTCCTCAGCTGCAGTAATGGAGGCGTTTTACTTTCCCAGAGCGGTGAAAGGACAGCTCTAAACCTTTCAATCTCACAGTCAGTAATGGTTCTCTCCTCGACACTGTTCATGAGATTTGGGTAAAGACTGAAGGAACGAGATTTCCAGCTCATGTGGCTGTAGATGGTGGTAGAGATAGTTCAGGGTAAAAAGATGTCTGGCCTATATGCAATCTGCTGCAACTGTAACTCTAAAATTGATGATTTGATTTACAGTCTGAAGCATTTCCATATAGAAACTTTCCAATCCTTTCAAAACTCGTGAAGTGATTGCAGAAGTAGTACACTTTCTTGTAGACCTTGTAAGGAGCAACGTATGTGAACATTTTCACTTTGTATTGAAAGCAGAGGTGTTGTTTGTGTTTGTGCTGCAGAAGGATGGTTTGATCATTAAGATCTTCAGCTCCGCTCAGTCTGATTTCCCCACACCACCAGACACATGGGAATATATTGATCAGCAGAGGGATTGCACGTACGGCAAGCTATCAAAAGTCAATGAGGCACAGCCAACAGCAATTTTCAGTAGAAATGTATTTGCTCGTGTGTGTGTGTGTGTGTGTGTGTGTGTGTATGTATGTGTATGTGAGTAAGTGTTTGGTCATTTGGGTGGGGGGTGGAGGGGGTTTGGACAGCAGAGAAGCATGACAGAATGGATTGCAACTACGTAATCTTTAATTTTCTCCCAAATATCTCTCTCAGTCTGTTTTAGTGTTATGTCTCACTTAATTCACTGCGACAACCACACACTGTATCTATGTCCAAGCGTTTGTGTGTGTGTGGGCGTATGCTACAGTCTAACGAAAAAAAAAATACAAATGATTGACATGTGTATTGTCTATATTCACATGTTCTGGGAATGGAAAAATGTGTCGCTTTTTTGTTTTTAACACTACTTCTTCTCTTCTCTTATCTTGTCCACAGGTGCTTAAGGGCAGTAAAAAACTTTGTCTCTCTGTACGATCTGTCGGTCGTATTCCGGGTGGCTATGTCACCAACCATGTTTATACCTGGGTTGACCCTCAAGGTCGGAGCGTGTCACCCCCTCCTGACCTGCCCGAGCACCGGAGCGCCACCCTGAGAAGAACCGACAGCCAGAGACGCAGCAACATGCAGCTACTGCAGGATGGAGATGAGAAGAAGGTGAAACAAAACACTGGAGAGCTGGAATAATGAAACAGCACATGATTACCTCCTATAACTAATGATGCCATCAGGAGAGCATAAGCAAATATTTCCCTTTAGGACAACATACCCACAGATTGTTACTAAATATAATCTATCATCTTCATCCAGTCAAAATATTTGACATATCTCACATTCATTATGTACGTTAAGCAGTTTCCACTTGCTAAAAAGATGACTTACCACATTGTACTTGCCTGTATAATTCCTCTAATTTCTCTAAAACTTGTAAAGTAAACACAAGAAAAAATAAAATGAAATATTAATGAAGAATGTAAATTGGTGAGAATAAATTAAACCATGCTGAAGTAAGCGAAAGAATCTAAAACAGTTGGATTCATTAATCATAATTACTATAACGAATATCGCTTAAAAACACATTCAGCTTGCTTTAAGGATATCCACTAAAAATTTTGCTGCTGTAACAGGCATCATGCTGTGAAGCAGCTTCATGTCTGAGAAAACTGAAAAGAATTATAGCTCTTCTCTTCACATTAAGCTTAGTTAAGAGCATTTTTTTTCACTTTCTGATGAAGTTATAAAAGTCCCTGTTGCTGAGCTCCGTGATGTAACTCATCACACTCCAGTTCTGTACTGCAGAGCCTATTTTATACACGACTTAATGTTTTTTATGAACTTGAAGGGAAGGAAAAGCAATCGCTCGACTTTAACTTCAATCATCGCAGTTGATGAATCAATCACACAATAAATGAGCACGAACCCTCGTTGAACTTGAACACGAATGTGAACATTAGCCTTATGGGATAACCCCAAAACACAAGCTTTCGTCAGTCCCCACTTTTGATATTTAATCTGGAAAAGTACAGCGGTTCTCCAAACATCACATTCCTACTAATTTACCAACCACAAGCACTTCCTTTTGTATATTTGAGAAAACAAGGTCATGCATTTGTGGAATCATGCTGCAATTATATCTGCATTGCCCAGCTTTTATGGCTGTTAGAGAATTCAGAAGGGTTGGCAAGTCACATTATTATCTGCTTCCAACATGTCTGAGTGGGGTGACTTTGAGAGCAGTTGGGAAGAGCAAAAGCAAATTATAATAGTAAGACACGTTAATGGACAAAAAAAAAGATGGACTTTTTTTTCAAAAACTTAAACAATAACAGTAATTGGACCTTCAGTTTCACAAAACCTTGTCACCGCTTAATGACCTGCAGCGCAGGATCTGTCAGAGCTTTTAAAAGATTTATTACACTAGAACTTTCATTTTTTCATCACCTGAAAGCTACACATTGATCTTGCCAGCTTCAGCTCTGTCAATATAGGCTGTAATTAGTGACACACAGATAACATTTAGAAAATATTAATATAGTATCGAGTAAATAATTTCAGCCTTTTTGCTCCTGTTTAAGAGGAAATTAATATCCACTTCTTGAGTTCTTTTAGAATGTATTATTAAATCTGAGAGAAAAATCTGTCAGCTTGAACATTTTTCAATCTCCTCTCTTTTGAAATGGCTTCCAGGGGCTTTTTATAGTTTTAGGGGGTGACTCAAGCGCTGCACTGACACAGTGTCTAAGGTCAAAAGTGTCACTGCTGTTACTCTTCCAGTCCTGTATGTAGCACAGGATGGCACATTGAGCTACGCCACTGCAGACTGCTAAATGCAAGTCAGTTTTTGAATTTGTGTGTTCCATGAGGTGCTTCACACAATAAATGTGGCAGTAACAAAACTACTTTAGTGTTTGAGGGTAAATTGTTAGAAATATTGTCCAAGGCAGGCTCAGTTGCCTTTTCGACATGTGGTAAGTGGCTATCATGCATTAGCGAGAGGGGGAATGTCTCAGTTTAGCTGTTCAAACATGCAGTGTTAATTTCACACAATATGAACACACTTCAGGAATCGCTCTATCCCAAACAAACGCTCTATGAACGCCACTTCAGATTCCAGTGCTTACAAAACAGAGAGGTTTAGACCACTAGCACTCCGTTTAACAGAGAAAGAGCATTATTTCATTAATTCTATGATAATAACCAATGCTCTGGAACCCTATGAGCCTTAAGAAGTGCTATGCGCTGCCAATAAAAGAAGGATGAGTCAGATAATTAAGACTATTTTTCCATGTCCTGCATAAATGTCACAGAGAACATGAATGCCTCCACACTCCCACTCAGCAAAGGTTGCTGGCTTACCTCCAATATGCAGATAGTTGTTATTAAAAGGGAAGAGCCACAGTGCCATATGCGCTGAATGAAAGCAAGATTTCTAGTGCCAGATGCCAAACCTACATACAGCGCCAGGATATAAGAGGGTTGAAATTGACGTGGTTTAATAGAGATATTTGCGCAGTTTGCAGTCGCCAGAGTGCAACTGATTCTTCCTTTTTTTTCAATCTTGGCGAGGGACAGCTGCATTAGGATCACACCAAGCAATCAAAGCCTCATTGTGCTGGAGAAAAAAAAAAAACTCAATTTAAAGTTTGGCACCGGTAAGCTACCACTAAACCTATCCCGATCGGCAGAGTGAACTGTGCTGTCTTTTCTTTCCAAATGTACACGCTGAGGTGAGCTCATCCAAGTTGCCAAAAGTGAAAGATAAAATAAGTACAGCACAAAGTTTTCTTTTTACTTTAGATGTTAGGCAAAGTAGGCATTTAGATACAATTAAAAAAAATTGTGCTTACAGCACTATGTATACATATCAGTGCAGGTTAGTAAAAGGAACATTTAAGTAGAGATGTGTGTGTGGTCCAAGTAAAGACTTGTACGCCATTGACAAATATGACATTAGAAGATTACCAAATTAACTAAAGCTAAAGGATCAAAGGCCAAAGCCAGCAGCTGCAGTATTAAGAGGCACCCCTGAGGATTAGACGGAACAAAGAGGAGCATAATATACCTGCTATCACTCCCAGTGGGTTAGAACAAAGCTTGTTTGATCAGACAAATGAACCTTTCATCAAACCTGACTTGGAAAAACCTCTGAAACAGACCACAAAATGCTTTTGTAGATGAATATATGGAATAGCAGTCCAGAGGATTATATCTATAATTGCAATTTTATTGTGTATATATTGCATTTGGAGCTGTCAGCTTATTACTCTGTCATAAGCAATATGACATATGGCATTGCCAGAGCAAATTATACAATCTAATGTAAATAACTTGTTACTAAAACAAGTTAATCAAGACAATTTAAGTTAAAAGGATGAGTTTTTAAAATGATAACAGATTTAACAGCTTCGATATTGTGCAATAAAATGAAATGAGAAGGAAACTGAATCTAGATGCAAGATAAATGCATGTTGACTGTGTGTAATCAGCCTAGAAGATCTCCAAGATATAAGAATTCTGACATGATGTCTCTCAGTCCAGGTCCCTGTCTGCATGCTGAATGCTATTACTCCGCTCTACCTCCTGCTCACCAGTCTCACTTTAATCCAGATGTGTCAGGTCCACTCTTCTGCTGAATGCATCATATATTCATTTGTAAATGTATGTGTGATGTATGCAGAATGCAGAGGAATAGGAGTCAAACGTGTCATTAATCTGTGCTGCTTAAGCTAATAGATGGAATATCAGCAAATGACTTCTTCTTCATTACTGAGTCTTTCTTGAGGTGAATACTACTAATCTGAAATATATTAGTTTTTTTAAGTTTAAAGCATAGTCAAGCTGCATATATTGAGAGGGGAAACATTTTGAATGTAAAATTGGATCCTACCAGATCACTGCAGTACATAAATACTGAAGTGATTATGCCAGTCATCCAACTATTTTTTTTGAATGCAGGTATCTTAAGCCACAGCTGTGAGTAGTAGCTTCATTGTATGCCCTGAGTTGAAGCCACCTGTTAGAGATGATAGCCAAGTTTGTATAATCCATAATCAGTGGCATCTTTAGGAAATTGAATTAAGTTCTATTTCTATAATGATTTTAACTATACATATTCACATTAACACAAGTACCCACTCCAGTACAATTTTATTTGTAAAGCACTTTAAAACAACCACAGTGGACTAAAGTGCTGTATAGTACAGAAGAATAAATAAAAGACACAGCAGCTCACATAAAGCATGAAATACATATAAAATACAAACAAGATAAGACATAGAACGTGAGTAAAAATAACAACCATACAATAAAAACCAATCAAATCAAATACATAAAGTCAACATCTTACAAGGTGTCAAGGGCCAAGGAGAAAACATGGGTTTTAAGAAAAGATTAAAGGACAGACAGAGAAGATGCCTGTATAATGTGCAGAGGATTTAGAAGCTGTATATGCAGTAATTTGGCAAATGCAAAAACTAATACAGGCTTTTTGTTTGATACAGACATCATCGTCTCATTCTTTACAGACGATTAACAAATTTATGTTTAATCAAAAGGTTTAAATGCCGCCTTTTTATTCACATGCTACAGTACACATGCTGCAAACAATGCGAAAACTGGCTTTTAAACAAGCAGTAATCTGACATTGTTGTCCAACTGTGTCCACATATTATGATTGTTTACAAGGTTGAATTTGAATCAGTGTGCACATTTTGCTCTAACTTCTCCTGTTTCCAAGTTAGAAATGATGACTAAATACTTTACATTACATTAATTCTTACATTATCACAAAAGCAGGATACAGATTAATCGTTTTTGCTGCAGTCAACTATTTGCTATTGGTTTTATTGAAGCTCTGCAGCAGTATGCTAATAACAGAGATATCTTGTAGCTCTTTAATATTTCCAGTCGGGTAGATTATTTGCCTTCCGACAGCAACAACATCAGATATTTTCCGGGCCTCTTATTGATGGTGGGGGGTAACACAGTGGAGTCTCGTAAACAAACTGATTGACCAATTCCAACATTCATTCCTCCAATCAAAACATTTTCTGCCTTCTCATTACTGTCTCTGAGTCACTTCACCATATTGAAATAGCTCCTTCAACTCTTTATTTGTGCCTCCAAATACCATCTCAGAGCATGGCTGTCATTTCCTCTACGCATTGTGCGCCTCACACCCCTTTTCTTTGTGAACAGCGCAGACACAGCAGGCAGATCTGGCAAGCAGCGTCAGGCCAACACAATTGAGACGGCAAAATGTCATAAATATGTTGATATTTAAGAAGTGTCTTTTTCCATGTCGGTTCCAAATCTTTAATCCCCTGCTTCTACCTTTCTTTATCTCTCCTTCTGTCTGTCTTTTAATAGGTCAACTTGGTTCTGGATGATGGTCGGTCTCTGGGTCTAATGATTCGAGGGGGAGCTGAATACGCCCTGGGTATTTACATCACCGGAGTGGACCAGGGATCAGCAGCAGAGTGCGGAGGACTCAAGGTATCACTTCAATCCATCTTTCACGCGCCGTCTCCCACGCATTCTCACTTTGAGGATGGACAAGAGAGATANCTCCTTCTCTCTTCTGCACTTGGCCGACTATTCTTCTTTTTCTTAGGCCTCTCACACAGTTTTGGTGCCAAATTCCATGAGGTTGCATGCCATCTTAGAAACTTTTGCAAAATTAGCATAAAACTTGTTTTTTTTTCAATCATTTTATACAACCACCACTTTAAACTAACACCTTATTAATCTATCAAAGCTTAGGACTAATAAAAACGTCATAAGCAACTCCTTAAAACACCTAAACAACCACAGAGAAACCCCCGCACAGGTCACTTCAAAAGCAGCCAGACACTTATGAGCCACCACTCCAGCATCCACTGGTTAACATCCTAGCTACTACCATTAAGATATTGTAAACTAACTTCTTTCACACATGCAGTCTATCCATGAAATATTTAGGAGCATTTCTGCATGTGGTTATGTATGAATTGATATTAAAAGAACTCTGTACCTCCAATTTTCCAACTCAAGACCTAGTAACGTATTAGTTGCAGCATTGTGCAAAGGGCACTTAGAGGATTACATCTCCCTGATGGAGAATGCTTTCCAGTGAAAGATGCGAGTCAACCACAAGACTTGCTGAATAAAGTAAGCAGTACTATTTTTTGTGTAAAATGTTACTCTTTTGTAATGTTTGTTGTTGTAACTTTAACAGCATTGCTTTCATGAAGCCACATCGATCACCTCCGTCAGACGCTGAGCCAAGCTTAAACTGATCATTCAAAATCTCCAGTCTGACTGAGCTTTGGGTAATCGATAAACACAACACAACACAAAAATAGCATTGCCTCAACTATTCAAGCTACAGCTCCCTTTTTAAAAGTCTGTGTGTGTGTTTGGTGCAACAAACACACACTGTTCTTCTGTTAGAAATGATGATCTTATCTTTAATATCACAATCCAAATCATATCTATAATGTTAATTACCCAAGCAAAGTTTTGGTGAGCATGCGGGGTGTCAGATCCATGCAAAAGAGATAGCAAAGTGGTTTGTAATTAGGGTTTTAAAATTCTCTCATCACTCGAGTTGATTAACGTGTCTCAGCAGGCGGACATGCTGCTCCACCAGAAACATCTCTTAATGCACAGTAGGGACATTTATTCAC
>JANJYQ010067083.1:39458-50301 GCA_024605255.1 Rastrelliger kanagurta | reverse complement strand
TATGCATACCTTCTTTATAGTTATTACTTATTGTATTAATTAATGGTTGTCTTAAGTGTATGGACTATATGCTGCACTGTTACTGCACCTAACAACTGGGAGATGAAGGACCTTAAAAAGTGCAAGACTAAAACAATGTAAGGGGTCATTATGGATCATACATAACAAATAATGATACCACACTTTTCATTCATGGTGAAGTGCAACAGCAATAATAACATAGAACACAGGAAAGAGCAACAAAAATAGGAAAACCCTCTCTGAATAAAAAGGGTCTTAGGCCTTTTGAAAAAGAGTCTAGGGTCTGTGCCTCAGATGGTTAGTAAGACTGTTCCATAAATGTGGTGCAACAGAGCAGAAGGCTCAGTCCCTCATCATGCAGCACTTAGTACCGGGGCCCAAAGGAGTGAGCTGTTGGCAGATCTGAGGGTGTGGGTGGAGGTCTGTGCTGTGATCAGTTATTGTAGGCCTGGAGGTGCCTGTCCGTTCATGGATTTGTATGTGAGCAGTAGGACTTTGTAGTCAAGCCTGAGAAAGACAGGGAGCCAGTGCAATGAAAACAGAGTTTGTGTTATATTTTTGTGTTTTTACACACTCATCAGGATCCAGGCAGTGCTATTCTGAATATACAGGAACTTCTGGATACTCCTGCCAAGGATCTCTTTGAAGAGTATATTGCACTAGTCTAGTCTTGAGAGATAAATTCATGGACAGGTTTCTCTACATCTGACAGGGTTAGAGAGAGGTAGAGTTTAGAGGTAGTAGAAAGAGGTTATGCATAGATGACTTATTTGGTCACCTAAGGGTCAAACCTAACACCCAGATTAGTGACTGAGGAATAGAGGGGAATGTTCTATCTGTCAAAGGTGAGATTAGGTATGGGGGATGATTCAATCCGGCATTGGGTGCCAGTAATGAGAGCTTTAGTTTTGGTGCTGTTTAACTGGCGGATATTTATGCACATTCAATCCTTGGAGGAGCATAACAATGAAAATACATCCTATGTCTGCTGATGGCACGTCCCAGGGGGAGTATGTAGAGGGTAAACAGGATGGGGTCGAGAACCGATCCTTGCGGTACCACAGGTGACAGGGAGTGATCTAGACCTGTATCCTCCCAGTGAGACATACTCAGTCAGAAGTGCAGGGTCTGACAGCCTAATGGTTGTGTGTCCTTTAATTTCTGCTGTATTAGAAAACATTTCACTAACTCAGGCTGGTGAAAGCCCCCTGAGGGTCCTTCGTCATGACATTTTCCAAAGGGCAGTTTTTCAGAGGAAGTCCTTGTCCTCTAACCAGTGTAAAGACACAACCCTTCCATGCCAGAGAGATTTTGCCTTCTGGCTTGAAAGTGGTACTGTGAGGTAATACCCCAACACTTTAAGCTACCTAACATGCTGGTGCATAGATGATAGAGGGCAAGGGTACTCTTTGCTTGGTAGATCATCTTGTATTTTGGCTTAAAAGTTAATCTGTTCTCATCTGTAGGGCTTAATTTAACAAATTAATTGTTTTTATTGTTTGTTTTTTTTTTGCTAGAAGAATGTATCACTAGCTATCATTCATGGTTACATTACCATATCATACATTTACTGTCCTGTATTCTTTTTTATACTGTAACAGAACCTTGTGTGACAAAAAAAGAGAAAACAAAACATTGTATGTCTGTTGATGAAAAGTCTTACGTAAGTACAGTCCATGAATGACACCACTATTCACACAGGCTTTATATTGCTTTGAGGGCGTGTTTGAAACTCAATATCCAACATATTCTTTGTACACAGTGGCTGCTTAAAGATTAATGGCAGGTTAGTAATATTCATTATTCATAGATTTTTAGAGAGGCCTCATGCATGGCCTCATACAACTCTGGTTATGCTAAGGAGAGGCCTTTGTCATATTGTAAACGACTACTCTTTCATAGTTTGTTTTGAAGAGGGTGTCTATTTGCCCAAGACACATGGGTGTATTTTAGCCATTATAATTATGATATAATCATAGTTGAAATGCCACATCACTGTTCTTGCACAGAGTTTATTTTGCTATTTTAATTTCTACGTCTATATCATTTTTTTCAATGTGTTGTGTTTATATCTGCTTTTTTAGAATTATCTCCAGGTCAGTGATAATAATTGATTTATTCTTACTGTGGATTTAACATGTAACAAAACAATATTAAAATTAAAATTACTTAATTTTAAGATTCCTATGTCCCGTTACATAAAACATTAGGGCCAAATTTTGTTAATACTGAATCCTTATATGTACTTTGTGAAAATTTAATGACAAAACAAAAGTGAGTTGAATGGGAATGTAGCACAGTTTAATTGTTAGACTACAAATTGGATAGGGCTGGGCTATGCTGAGTAAGACTGTGTGGGGTTCCCTCTGTTGCTTGGCAGGAGTGATCTGGCATTGATTATGATGGAGCACTTGTTGTAGGGAGGAAACCTACAGGAAGAAATGAGTTGGCTTGACACAGAGCAGGATTGTTGTGATGGTAATTCTTCCGCCTCCACTGGAGCTGGTTGCAGTAAAGAGCAGCAGGTTCTCTAATCTACCACAGCAGTGGTGACTGTGATTGCCAGCATGCAATGGTTCGTCTTTTTTTGGATTCTACAGAAAGTACTCCAAGGGTGCTGACATATAGTGAGATATGTTTCACATGGTTGGTTTTGTTGTCTGAAATGTTGTTTCATGGAAACAAATTGAGGTGAAACATACATACATAGTGATATAGTAATGACAATTATTTAACTAAACTCAAATCAATTAGTTTGTTGGTGTGTCCAGAACTGGCTGACACATTAAACAGGACTAGAAAGGACTAGCTCATCTGAATGAGAGTACGTGGTTGAAGCCAGACCTTGGTCCACTACTGTGCTGGAGCACCCGTTTAAGGACCAGGTGATGTGAAAGTAAAGAAGGTGCACTGCAGGAGTAGTCAAAAATAAAGCAGGAATTAAACAGGGGACTGAATGCACTGGTGGAGTTGGAAATGTGTTTCCAGCTGGTTGCACTGCACTCCACTACTGTTTTAGTTGGGGCTGCATGCATACCCAGAGTTGGGCATTGAAGCAAGAGCTTAATATAATGATGGATGCAGTGTTCAAGCAGTTGTTGGGACTGACTGTAATGGCACGCTTTGTGACTGACTCTTTGAGAAGGGGGGCACTTTCCTTATATTTGGTTTAAAATGAGTAATGTACATTCAGACATATGGACTGCTCTTCATTGCTCAGGGTTTTCATGCCTACTTTAAGTTTGTTAGTAACTACCTTCTCATGCAGCATGTTTTGCTGCCTCGTGTTTTTTTAGTATCTAGTTTAAGAAGAGAAACACAATGTTTTATTCATGAATAAGTGGGCGTCCTAGAGGTCATGTGCAGTATAAATGCCACCTACTCAAGTCATGAGAGAAATAGATATCTCAGAGATGTGGGCTCTAATTTTTTGGATTTGTCGATACCAAAATGGAAAACATCCAACATTACTAATCCTTGGAGCATAGTAATTAACAGATGCTGGCAATGAGCTGTTGAGCAGAATCAGGATGTTTACTTGTCGTAAGCCAGCTATAAGCATAAGCTATGTGGTTTCAAATTAATTGAATTTGATACTGTATTGTCAACGTAGTTAGGTATTGTATTGTTTTCACCAAATTACCCAATATTGTTTTGTTGAAAATGGTACTTCTATAAATTCCTTCATTTTAGATATTTATTGGTTTTTCTTTTCAGTGTTCCTTTTTGTTTTCTTTCTTATACAACTATGCTTCTTAATTACAGGCCAATTAAGTCATCTAAAGTAATTTATGTTTTTACAAATTCCTAAAAATATCATTATAATTATGGCTTATCTCTGTTCCTTTCCCCCTCAGATAAAAATAGTTCTTTTCACTAAACCTCACAAATCAATTGAAAGGATGAATTACGATGGATGTCTACACTGGAGCCTCTTATTCAAACATTTTGATAACTATGACAAAGAGATAACCAACCCTATGATCCTCATGATCATTTTCGTTGTTTTATGTTGCTACCATTAAGATTTGGAAAGAGTAGAGTCAAATGAACGGAAATGCATCATATTCTCTTCTTTGATTTCCCAATCAAGGTGTTACACTAAGTCAAGGTTCTCCATATGAAGAGCACACTCCACAGACCTCCGTTCAATGCCTGCTGGTGTAAAAATATCTGTGTTGGATATTATGGACCATCTAGATGACCGCTGTTTAGTTGAAGTGAAGACAATTATCAGACACATGATCTGTGGATATTTATAAAGCCAAGGCCCTAGCTTAATTTATTCAAACAGATCCATTACTGGGTGGCCAGTCTGCCAACAAAGACAGGCAGCCTGCCAACCAGCCACCCAGTCCATTTCCATCTTTAACAACAGCAATGAATGGATGGCAAGGCAGAGGCAGGCAGTCAGGTAGCAAGGATGGCGTCAGTGTAGTTTTTAGCACGAGATAGGATTCCTAAAAGCATCTATTTTCATTCATGGTTGCTCTGCCTTTATCAAAGCCCAGGACACTTCGTGAAAAGTGCAGGGTGCTGATGAATCACTTGTGGCTCTGTTCATCACAAGACAAAGGGCAGGGACATTAACACAGCCAGACAGAATGAGAGGCTCTCATACTACAGGGCCTTACATACATACAGTAACTGATTGCGCCATGTTTCTTGATGTCCTTAAATCATAGTTAACTTCAGGCTCTGACAGCCGAAAGACTTAAAAGAGATTTGGTAACAACTCAAGCATAATGTAGCTGTCAGGGCTGCACCTGGCGTTATCTCTTCTTAGCATGGTAGCTTGTGAGGACATAATGCCTTCTGCACATCCACAGAACAGAGTTATGAAGAATTTTTTTACTGATTATTCATTTTGACACATTGGTATGTCACATTTAATATAATGTGCTGATTGTAGAACTCCCATTATTTCCTGCTAGTTTTGCTAGTCTGGTTAAAAACATTGTTTTTAGCCAGACTCTAAGGATGTTGATTGGTCGGTCCACAACTTTGGTCCAGACTGAAATATCCCAGCAAATATTTGATCGATTTCTGTGACGTTTTATAAGGCATGCATGGTCCTAAGAGCATGAATCTAACCAATTTTTGAGATCTCCCTTAACTTTATCTCATTTGATCATCATTTGCTCAGAGTTTGAAGGTGTCCAATATGCTGGTAGGACGTCAAATTCCTACTACGTGTATGACATTCCTATTAGCCTACAACTGAACTTTGTGTTTGGTGTTAAATGGCAAATGTTAGCGCACTAAGAACTAAGATGGTGAACCTGAAAAAATGACTTGATGAACATTATATAAGGGTGGTTTGACCAACAGAAAACAAACTCAGTTCTTTTTGTGTTCACATTGTGAAGAGGACTAGACTAGAATGTATACTTATTTGTGTGTGTTTCTCCGCAGGTTCTACTGGGACTTGATAATGCTCATCATGATGATGGGGAATCTAATCATCATTCCTGTGGGAATAACCTTCTTCTCAGAGCAGACTACCACAACCTGGCTGGTCTTCAATGTGGCCTCAGACACCATCTTCCTGGTGGACCTGGTCATGAACTTCAGGACGGGGATTGTCAATGAGGAGAGCTCTGAGATCATCCTCGACCCCAAGGTCATCAAGATGAATTACCTGAAGAGCTGGTTCGTCGTGGACTTTCTCTCCTCCATTCCAGTGGATTATATCTTTTTAATAGTGGAGAAAGGCTTTGACTCGGAGGTATATAAAACAGCCCGTGCCCTGCGAATCGTCCGTTTCACCAAGATCCTCAGTCTCCTACGTCTGTTAAGACTGTCCCGACTCATCAGATACATACATCAGTGGGAGGAGGTGCGTATATGTTTGTCTATACACATCAGTGAACATAAAAAAGGACCGATAAAAACAGAGCCAGACAATGAGTCAGAAAGAGTTATGGTGTATATTTTATTAATATTTCTGTGCTGCGTGGTTGTTCTTGCTATGGCTGGGTGCTTTTGCCCAGCAGCACGGTATCAACCTTGAAAGGTTAATACAGAGATATAATTGTGCACATAAATCTAATAGGTGCTGTCAATCATCACTGGTCAGAAGGCTTATCTGGGCTAACAAGTTGTAATGTCAGTTTCAGCTCAATGATGGGTAAAATTATTTCAAAATCAGAAGTCTGAAGTACCGTAATTGCTTCCATTTTTCACATAAGAAAGCCTCAGTATCACCTATATTGTAGTTATATTAAATTTGTATTCAGAGCATAATATAATGTTTTTAACTATTTTATCAAAAGAGTGTCACAAAGTCAAGGGAATGTTGATTAGAGTCTAAATTAACTGCTCTCTGACTATTTTGCTGGTGTGGATGTTTCAGATGCCTCTGGTTGTTTTTGTATGAACATTCACAAGGTTATATGCCACAGGACATCACTGAGAGAGATACATTATTACCCTCCATTGAGTCACTGCACTCCCTGACTCAGACTATTTAACCAAGCTCTAGTCCTCTCCCTCTCCTGGTAATGATTTCATTACACTGACAGATCAAAAGATTGTGCTCTTCTATATCCCGACTGAACCATTTCAGCCAACGGATGCATTTTGGGCATCACAGCCAAAGCCATGACATCACATTTAATTTGAATAGTAGCTTGGATAAAATGTAAATAGGTGGCCACAACACAATGTTTAATGTGCTAGCCTCTCCCTCTCACCTCATCCTGAACGTCCTTGCTCCACCGTCTCCTGCCCTTGTTGTTATCTGGCGGCTGTTATCCATGTTGTTTGTTACACCAGTAGATGTGTTTGTTTTGTTGTGGGGGCTCAACCTGAGCTTACATTATTTAGAGTGCACATACAGCATGGCTCAATGCTATATCAATATCACTGGAAGTGTAAAAATAGATCACTTGTAGTATGAAGGTGCATTTACAAGCATAAATATAATGCACCTGGAAACATAAGCTTATATAAGCACACTATTAGGTATATTTGTGAGAAGTGTCCTGCCAGAACTTAGTGTAAATGCTACCACTGTGCACTGTGTTCAGTTCCCATCCCGCATGCTATGGATCATTGAACATAAGAGTATATAAAGATCATCTTTGTGCTTAAGCACCAATGAGAAAGCAGACTTTTTTAATGTTCATGGGAGCTTATATTTTTAGTTCATTATTTGTTTTTAACTGTTTGTTATTGCGTCCTAATATAAAACACAAAAAAAAAAAAAAGATTCACACTTCGGCATTCTTCAAGCCACGCCAAGTATGGTTTAAAATTTATAGTATTGTAGGATACACATCATACACCATACTGTGAAAGTGAGCACCGTATGGATCGCAGTTGCTTGGCATTATTATTATCTTGACATGAACACGATGTGGGAAGTTGATAATGAATTTCAGGGCAGTAAATTACAGTATGTTGCTATCTAGTTGGCAGACCCATACTGTACGCGGTGGGAGGATGAGATAGTATGGAGTAGGTTAGAAACACAAATAGTCACAAGGTTAATGAAAATCTGCAGTGAACATGCATGCAGGCAGGGTAGTATATAGGGATGTGTCATGATGCTCGTATACAACAGCAGAGCTTACAGCCCTGCACCCTCAGTTTGTCTCCCTCACGCTCAGCTGTTCCTCTTTGTCTCCATTCGTCTTTCTGCTAATCAAACTCTGCCTCTTTCCTCCTCTGTGGCTCTCTCCCTCTCTCCCCTATGCATGCTTTTTCTCACTCACAGTATGTTATCCTTCTGTAGCACTCTTTTTTTTTCTCAGTCTAACTTTAGTAAATTAAAAAATACAGATAAAAATTTTATATAGTTCTTTTGGGGTAACTGAATTGAATAGGCACGCTGAATAATAAAACAACCGTGAATCAGACACATTCACAGGAGCTGTGAGAGGAAAGAAAAGGCACTTGGTGGAAAAATTCCAAGCTGTCGTAACATGTTAGGTGTAGGATGCAGGATTAGTGCTTTAATGGAGGGACAAACGCAGTCTCCTGCCATCATAATGGGTTTCAAGCAGTGAACCATCAATACATCCGCCCAGGATGGAGTCAGTTAGTTATTCAGTCAGTTAGTTTCAACAATAAGTCATCTTCCAGTCCGCATGTCCGTCATCCCTTCATCTGTCGTGTGCTTCCTGCCCCCATCCTCACTTCGTCACCATCTCTTCTCTCCATCTGCGAAGGAAAGCGAGACGCTATTTCATCAGCGCAGGCTAGACAGTGAGAACTGGGCTAAGTCAGATTGTTCTTGTTAACACTCTATTAGAGCAATTCATAGATGTTTTTCATAGACCTAAATGTGCACTAAAAATATGTCTGTAGCTGGCAAAATAACCGTCCAAAAAATAATTCAAATCTTTTCCTCACAAGATCCTAAATAGTAATCTACTGCACGATGATCAATTACTTATTAGCTTATGTCTCAGTTTTCTCCATAAACTCAGCTTGTGTTGTGTATTATGGTCTAACAGCTGAACCACTACAGTATTAGTATCCACAAAGGAACTGGTGCATCTTATTTAAGTCACTCAGATTGTCACTCATTAGAAAGGAATAGTAGACATCTCCATCTGGCTGCACCAATTAGTCGGAAAAATAATGATGAGAAATTATAGATTTAATGCTGTAGTTGGAAGATGAACATTACTTCTACTGTAATTTACAAGTAAAATTTGTTTTTTTGCTTTCTTAGTTGAGAATTACATACATGTTGTAGCAGCATTGACCCAGTTTCCTTGTTGGTTGTGATACTGGATTCAATCATTCATTTGTTTGCTCACACATAATTATGGCAATATGGAGTGCTTAGGGAAATTGCTGCATATAGTGTGAAGGTCATGCAGAGCAGTTAACTGCTCATACACCACACTAAACAAAACAAACAAGCACCAACTGAATGGGGGCTGGCATTTTGTACATTTACATAACTCGATGTAACTCAGGACTTTGTCTCACCTGTCAGATCAGTCCCTTTTCCAGCAGCAGCAGGCATCTGTTTTATATCAAAAAAGCTTTTATAAAACCACTGTGTGCTACCTGCTCAATACCAATCAGACAAATAAAGTCAGTGACCAGCTTATGAATATAGCAAGGCATTTGGTAGCTTAAGAACCAGACATTTCCTTTAGAAGTTGGTGGAGACCAAAACAGAGCTAAAAAGAGAGTGAAAATGGACAAAATTGTCCCATCAGTGGGGCAGAACCACCAAAACATGCTAATATTATCTCTATGTCTGCTGTCTGTACATCTATATATAACTATCTGCACACCTTATCAACTTAAAAGATTATAATAGGTTGTGTTTACAGCTTTCTGTTGCATTTGTCTGACAAAAAAAATAAAATAAATAAATACCATCAGATGTGAGCAATTTCTACTCAATTCCCAGAGAACCCTGGAAAAAATCTGCTAGTTATAGGTTACCTTAAACTCACCTACAGTGGCCTACAGGGGAATCATATTTAATGGCTGAGTATTTAACAATTCAATGAAATAATGAGAACAGTTATGGGGGGCATTTTTTGCCCTTTCATTTTTAATTTCACAGGCAGGCATTTTTAGATCTTTCAAGGGCAGTTTTGCCCCCTGCTCCTATTCATTTCTAACTCAGCTTCCCTTACATTTCTCTTATTATTTCATGCCCTCCCACATACTGAACTAATTATTTCAGTGACCTTACAGTCACGACAGGCTGGCTGCCCCCACCCCCCTCAACTTTTTCTGCTACCTTTGGTTATGTGCTGATGTTTGAGATCTTTATGATTTATATAGGAATAGTTTTAGATACCGCTTCACCCAGTGCTCCTGATTCATTGTATTTAATACAAAATGCAAAAGAAAGCAGAGTAAGGGGATAATATTTTTGTAGAGAATCCCCACAGCTCCCAGTGCCACATCTGGCTCATCACAGCCACCAGGCCTCCCGCCAGATCCTAGCTGAGGCACAAGTGCTTGCGTTGGGCTTGTGGCAGCATACAAGCTCCCAGGGGTGGCTTTACCCTTTCTGAAGCCCCAGGCACAATTGGTCTGTTTCCAAGTTATGGGTCAAAACTTATCAGTAACAAATCAGTAAAAGTAATCTATGTTACTTCACATTTTGTTAACTAGTACTACTGTATGTATTACTATGTTTCCATTACTTTTCACTGCATTGTAGAATATTCTGCTTTTAATTCTGAACAAAAGCTTCAGGCTGTTGCAGTGTTTGTGGTAATACTAAAATATAGAGAACTGTTTTGTGTGCCTGTTCTGTGTGTTGTGAAATACATGGGCTATGCATTACAGATTTAACAGGAAAAACATACACATATTTTTAATTAGTTGCTTCACTATTTATTGCATTTTCTCTGCAGGAAAGTCATAAATGAATGCCTTGTAAGACATCTGTTGGGACCTAATTATTGTTTCTCTCTGACATGCTGCAGTGAAAATTTCAGTGACTACATTAATATAACATTTTGGAAGCCAAGCAAACTGCAGAACTAGAACTAAAAGTGGGATCATTTTCCTGTTGATAAGCTACCTGCAAACTAATGTACTCTCTGATACTGAGGGAAATTTGTCACCATTTTGTCCTTTTTAATTTTGAATGATGACGCATCATTTGAGTGTTGTGTGTGTTAAGTTCCACAGACTCCGCTTTATAACACACGGTAAGTCAACCACAATTATGAACATATTTACTTCATGATGCAGTGAATACATTTGCTATTTTGGCACATTTTCACTGGTGATGAGTTACACAATGACTCCCACCCACTATAGTCATGATAAACACATAAACAGTAGCACAGGTGGTAAAATTACCATTTCCATCCACAGATAAGGCACC
>JANJYQ010067083.1:9668-21345 GCA_024605255.1 Rastrelliger kanagurta | reverse complement strand
ACCTCTATGTGTATTTTTTCAACAGGAAATAGAGAAAAGAAACCTGTAGTTTGTTACTTGCCCCCCCTAAATGTCAAATCATCATAGTAGCCCTCCTCGAAAATTGTGTTGTCAGTCGAAGCATCTGACTTTTATGTTCTGCTGCTGCAGAACAACACAAGATAGCAGGTTTTACAAACCTGCTCTTGTTTCAAGATTATGTACCTGTCAACCTAACTGTAATGAAAATAGAGAGAAGGGCGATGGAAAATCTGTAGAGGAGTATAACAGTGTCAGTTGATATGCCCTATTTTTTTTTTTTTTGGCTCACTGCTCTTCTGCTATCAGTTTGAGTCTTGGTGAGCTTTACCACACCTGAACCAGACAAGACTATGGCTCTACTTCCTCCACTGTCAGCCAGAGTGATCACCACTTTGGCTGACAGTGCTGTCACAAACCCTGAAGGAGTGCGATCAGAGTGCACATTTTTTTATTTCTTTGACAGTGTGGAATGCACATCAGTGATGATAATCATGTTAGATTATAATAAGGGCACTAAAATGTGAGTCATTTAAAAACATTAGATTTGACGCGTTGGCTGTTACAGGAGTTCAGTGTGGGGTGGCTGCTCTTCACAGTGAGCTGGACTGTAGTGTAATTGGGCAGAGGCTGTGAATAATGTAGTGTTTTCTTGTAATGTCATTGAAAAACATAGAATTAACTCAAGATAACAAAAACAGGAAGCACTAACACAAAACAAATTAAGTAGTCATGCGGTGAGTGTCGAGTTGTGGTAACATGTTTTGTCAACATGTCATATTTTGTCTTGGTGTTTTGTTTTTATTTAGCCTTTGACTAGTTTAGAGCAATGAGTCTGGTTTATTCAGAGATATTCATCAGGGACTCTGTTTCATTAGGGCTACAACTAGTAATGATTTACATTAGTATTAACATTATCTGTTGATTATTTTCTCAACTAATTCAAATTGTTCTTTAAAATATCAGAAAATGATCAAAAATGTTGAACACTGTTTCCCAGAGTCCAAGGTGGTGTCCTTAAATGTCTTGTTCTTTCCACAGGATTCCACAGCCCAAATATATTCACTTATACTGTGACAAAAGACAAAAAAACACATTTGAGAAGCTAAAATCAAAGACTTGGACATTTTTTTCTTTAAAAATGACATCTAATTGATTAATTGACTATTTATTGCAACTTCAGATAACCTTAATCAGGCACTCAACTGCTTTATATAAACAGCACTGCAGTACATGCATCCTTATGGTAACTGCAGTGTGCTGCCTGTTGTGTCTTTCTAACATGGTAGTTAGGAAAATTTCGCTTTCATATTTAGTATGAAAAATTCTGTAAAGCTTTCCTTAGTTTTCTTCTTACAGATGTTGTCCATCCATTTATTTCCTTGATTCACTCTGGCCTGGCTTCTCTTTAGACTATGGCGCTCTCCAAACAGCAAACTACTTAGTTTGAAGACTCGGGGGACTGTCTCTTTTCTCTCTGTGCTTTTTTCTTTTTGTCTCTTCGTTTTTCTCTATTTTCCTCCGCCTCCTTCTCCTTCTCAGAGTTGGGGTCAAGCGGACTGCAGTTGCTCCTCTCACGGAGATGTGATAGTGCAGAAGTGGGCGCAGGCCTCCTGGGTAATGCCAATTGTAAATGCTTGCCTCAGGAACTCTTCTGCCTTCTCATCTTCCAACTCTCCGACAAACATTTTCTATATTCCACATGCACACTGACTGCTTACGGGCATCAGACTGGAGGTGCAAACGTCACCTTTCCTCAACATCACGACCCTGCATCCCACTCTTCTCTTTACTTTCAGGCAATAAGTTGCCTAAGTGAGCCCAATACCAACCAACATGTGTTATTCATCCAAACAGACATTATCCATCCTCTATTTCCACCAAAAGGAATTTGCAGTGATATAATTCCACACATGACTTTTACAGTTCATCTATGGTTATGCACACAACTATGGGCAAACATTTACTTCATTCATTTACTAGCGATACCCCAGATTTTAAATTTTGAACAGCACACTGAATTCAGATTTACTTGTGATGAACTAATGATGAACCACTTCTCATTGCTCCTCTTGCTCAGAATGAATCACACACAGTATATTCCCTGATGCAAATCGATATGAAATGGGAATCACACAAAAGGCTAATTTGCTGCCCTCATCTGCAGCAGGATCATTTGGGCTGTGAAAAGCTATAACCATAACAGAAGATTGCAAAAGAGAGCCCCTGAAACAAAGAATTAATACAGTGTGCTGAGGCTTGTAGGTTAGTTACAACTGTGATGACTGACTCATCTAAGTCCTCTCTCCTTGGAAGATGAAGTTTAAGAATAAATTATATGCAGCATGTAGAAACAGCATCACAGAGACATCTCATAGCTCTGCACAGATATCAGGTTTCTAGTGACATGCTCGGACTGCAGCTGCCTGTCTGCAGGATAGCATACCTATATATAGAGCCTCACAGAGTCTGTCAGTACAGGAGACTAAGGCGGCAATGACACCTTCAAATCTCAGTAGTTTCACAACTTCTTGGAACCGTTGGATTAGAATTACCATACTGTATGTTTCAATCTGTTGTCCATATATTCTTATTGTGTTCAGGAATGAAAATGTAAATACAAATGAAAGGATTAGTCAAAATTATTAAGAGGATAGAAAGCAAATGAAGCAGTTTTGTAATTGATTTATTACTTTGTTTATCAATTCATTATGTACAGTATCAAGCCAAAAAGACCAAATGATCTTTGGTTCCAGCTTCCCAAACATGTAGATTTAACCACCTATAACCATCTATAACCATTTAGGGTTAAGTGCAATTTTGAGGGCTATTTTATACAATATAAACAATGAATCAACTCTTTTAAGAGAAACACTTCACTGACAACAGTGTCACTATACAAAAAGGCCAGCAGTTATTTGTATTGATTAATAGGATGCTTGCTTTGCCGAGCAGATGCATACAATTAGAAAAAAGGAACAATCAGCAATAAAAAATAACTGAATAGTTGCAGCCCTGATTGAGACACATTGGAGCCAAATTCTTTGTGATTGATACTTCTGGATGTCAGCTCATGAGTAGCTAACATAGTGTTTCTGACTCTGATGTGGAAGAATGAGCAATTTGTGGAATCTCTTGCCTGTGGATCCTTGCAAAAGTAGATGCCTGTGTGCTGACTGCAGTCTGGCAAATCCAAAGTGAAAAGCCCAGCCCATATGTGGAATCCCTCCTCTCACACCATCACAATGCATTAGTGTTCATAAACTAAAAAAAAATCTTGATGAGACGTCCCCCTCCTTCTTTTTACTGCAGGTATAAATACATAATGTGACTCTCCGGCTTGTCAGGAAAGTGACTGTCAGGTGAAGGTTGTCTTCAAAGTTCCTATCTTTTGGGCTGCGCTTACTCAAGAGTGACAACTTTAAACTCAGATTGTATTTTTTTTCTCTTCCCCCCCCTGTTGTTGGCTTTGTACTTTATGTCTCCAGCTGTGAGAAGGAGAGTGGGGCCAACGAGGACTGCAGATACTGCTGAGTGGTGCAGCACAGGGTGTAGCCTGTTATCTTCTTGACTAATGGCCTGAAAGTAGCTTCTTACTCTTTAGAGGCTGCATTTACTTAATCACCAGACAAGATAATGTTGCTGTCACTGTGTTGGCTGGGGTGAGAGGGTGATGGGCTGTTGCTTTGTCTGCATGTAGAGTGTAAAGATATGTGTTTGAGAGCCTGGAGGAACGTGTGTTTTGTGGGTCTGTGTGAACTCACGGTTCCTGTCCAGGCTTGTATTAAAAGACAGACAGCTGAGCAGTAGCCTGCTGAGGATTCATGTCCCAGTGAGGCTAAGGGGCAGACAGACAGGCAGATATTGTACTGTAGGTAGACAAAAACACACACAAAAGGATAAAAAACATGTCTAACCATGCATAACTGCCCTTCAGCATCAGTCACCCTTCCTGCCCTTTTTTATCCTTGGACCACCCACTGCTTTCCCTTTTATTTCTCCCAAAACACCCAATTGAGTCACTTCCAACAGCCTGGCTCAATCCAGAGTTTATGAATTAATCAAACTTTTCACTTTCTCTGTCTCACGTTTCTTAGCAAGAAGCTTTCATCTCAGTTAAACGCAAGACTGATTTTTCCTCAATATGAGGAATTCATTTTTGTTGCTCTCACAGTAAATTACTCGATGTATCTTAGATTGGTTGAAATTGTTGTTTGTGTGTCATTTGTTGTGTGTTTTACCCTTCAGCATCAGAGTGGCCTTGCTGCTAATAGGAGGATTTAATCACAGAGAGTGACTCAGAAGTGCAGGAGTATTTCCAGCAGAATTGTTAAGATGTCAAGCATGGCTGCTCAGGACAGCACTCAGCAACAGCAACACTGAGTTTTGAAGGACACAAGATCACTCTTGTTCTAATATAGCAGCTATCGTTATCTGTATACATGTGAAGAGAGTCGAGTGCAGACACTTTCATATTTCCAAACATAAAACAGGTTGCCCCTAGTTAGTTTAACCTTTCTTATTGAGGGTGTGCTAATCAGTGAATGTGGATGGTATATACGTTATACTTGGTTGCACATGATTGGACACCAAAAGGAAGTCACATCACTTCAAGGAATGTCATCTTTGTATTAGCCTGCTAATGGACATTTATTTATAACCCAAAAAGAAAGGGCTTACCAATGTGGCACAACTAAGCATTGCAAAAAATAAATATGATAAAGAAGGTAAATGATAAAGCATAAACTCACGTTTGTGGTTACCCCATGTCCTAACCCGCAACAACTGACTGAAATAATTAGCTGATCAACTGATTAGTCAATCAACAGAAAAAAATGGCAACTAAGGTATATACTTTTGAAAATGTATTGACTATTTAATCATACATCATACATTCCCAAGTTGCAGCCTCTCAATTGTGAGGATTCTGTTTTTTCTTTATCTTTTGTGACACTAAAGTGTATGTCTTTGGGTTTTTGATCAAGTGATGAAAAAAATAATCGCTAGTTGTAGCCTTACTAACAACCTAGCCTTACAACTTTGAGTAAAAAAAAGTCTAAGTCTTCTGATCAGGAGAGAAGCATTATAACTTACTTCACCTACAAGACAAAGATAATCACAACCTTCACAATGAGATATACCACTGTGAGTGCTTTTCTTGCCAACTTACTGTACAGTTGGGTATTCATTCAGGCCTGCTGACCCCTTCATCACCCCTTGCTCAGAGACTGCCTTCTGTGCATTCCCAGAGTGAACAGCTTGTAGTTTGATTATGTAATTGAAAAATGAATATTGTGCGTCATATTTTTCCCCATACATGCAATAGTCACATGACTGAGTAATTAAAAGCATCAGTTAATGCGAATGTTTTGCACATTCAGTTTCATTTTATAAATATAAATATTAACATGAAGGGAGTGTTAACCTTGAAAGAATAAGGAATGTTGCAGTTATTGAAACAATGTGGTAGTTCAGATGAGAAATTATTCTGTTGTTTGCTATTTGCCCTGTGAGCACTGGTGTTGTTCAGGGGTCAAACCATGTCCTTTGCAGCCATGCATTACATTGTGTTAGCCTTATTCGTGGGTATCAGCACCAAACAACGCCTTTAGGTCACACATAACACTGGAGGACGGTGAATCATCCAGTGCATTTGCGGTCACATAACCAGTTACATCTTGTGTGAGGGGACTGCTGGAGATGTGATGTTGTGACTAATGAATTAAAATGATTGCAAGTTGTTAAACTCACAAGCTCACAGTCAACATGCGGTGCAGTCTAATTATAGAAACTTTCAAGTTGTTGATTAGTGTTAATGCATGTGTATAATAATGAAGGCTGTGAATTCACTTTGCAGTTATACATATAATCAAAAGAATACCTACTGAAAAAATAATATACAATAACTGATGTCACTTATTTTGCTGCATCTAGAGCTTAATTATATTTAGAATAACTCAGGAGGAACTGAATATATCTGCTGTGTACGCCACATTTATTAAAATCATGGGAATTGTACTATAAAAACAGAAAGAGAAAACGTGTTAAAACTGGACTGACTCATTCTTCCCAAAGGACAAAAGGCTATATGGTAAGAAACAACCATTAAATAATTCTGACAATTCTGTCTGGGAAAAAATGCCTGCTGTTTCTGAACACTTTTATTATACTGCAGAATTATATGTTTATGTCTTGATAACTGCTTATGACAGACTGCTGCAATCACAATGCACCACATCAGACATTCTGTGAGTCACTTACAGAGATGACAGGAAAAATACAAATTCAAGCCTTTGAACTAAGGAATGACACTGATTTAAGAGCAGTGGTGTGAAAAATAGCACTACAGTTACATTGCTAGTCTTTTGACTTTTGTGTTTTTTTTCATTTTATTACATTGAAAGCTCCTGTACTTTACAGACTTTATTCCTGTAGCACACAGTTAACAAGTCACTCAAGCATTTCACATGTGTCCCAGATGTTAAATCACTAATAACACTGCTTCTTCTGCCACAGTGGTCAATTGGTCAGTTATGTTCAGCTCTCATTTGTATGAATTTCCAGTCCATATTTTGAGATCTATTATAACCCTCAGCAACAGGATACACAACCAGCATCATTACCTCAAACATGCAGCTTTTAGCATCTTAAAAAAAATGCTGTAAATATTTAAATGACCGGAGGTGTGTGAGCCATTCTTATCAGATGGATTTTTCTTTAATAAGATGATGAAGTACTTTTTTAAAGAAATTTGTGCCTATTTACAATGTAACTGTAGGACTTGGTATAAAGGATATCTCACCTGTTGATAATTAATTAGGACTCACAAGTTTAGTCCACTAGTGTAAAGCCAGGCTGTTGACACATAACTGTAAGGCACTCATTCAGTAAATCAGTTTAGATTTATGATATAAAATGGCTTTATATGCAAATAAGCACTGCTTATTAATTATATTGAATCTACAGCTTGTATTCATTCGTAACTCTTACTAACAGAAATACTGTTGTGCAGGAAGAAAACCCCCGAAATTACTTCCATGACACCCTTCATCTTGTCTGTCTGCTCCTTCAGTGTTAATTTTTATCATAAAATCTGTACAAGAAATATCTTCAAAATAGCATCTTAATATCTTTTTCTATTTATAAAAAAAAACTTCAGAAATATGATACACCCAATGAACAATGCAGTGTGACGTCAATGCTTAAACCCTACATGACTCGACACACTACACAATTATGACAAGCTCATTATATAATTGCTAAATGTTTGAAATAGTTATCCAAACACTCCCTGTTATTCATCTTTGTTCACCAAACACATACAAGGACAAACAGTGAAAACTGCAGTGAGTCACTCTGGTTTCTCTGTCATCATCCAGCAAAACTGCGTTTTTCTGCTTTTGCAGGCATACAAATATGTCAACACAAACATTATGCAGTGTTGCTCAATAAAGTGTCCCACCATCTCAACCACACATGCAAAATGTGCACATGTGAAAGGACACCTAAGGCCCATGACCTCCCAAGTGGCATTTGTTCCATTTACATGGTTGGCTTGGTTTGTGCTGTTTTTTTCTTTTCATTTTCCCTGCATGTAAGTGATTCAGTGTATGTGTTGTATGCCACAGGAAGAAATTACATATTTATGCCCACACAGAGGCCAGAGATATTTCCATTGCAGTAAATGTGAAAAAAAACACGATTATTTGTGTGGCACTTAAAGACAGTATTTTGTTGGATGAATTTAATCAGTCTCTGAAAGAAAAAAAAATGAATCAGCATATAGATCAGTGTCAGTGAGTCTTCCAGGGCAGATTAGCTGTAAATTTACCTATTTACCAAATCACAGTTGTTGAACATTATGGAGGCCAGCAGAACAGAAAATCACATGATCAAAGGAGACACTAGTACCTGGACATGGTAGGATGTGCTATATTACCATGCTATGTACCATGTGGCATGTAGAGGTGTGTCAGCAAGCATAAGATTAACTATAGTTTTTTTTAGAGGTTTCATATTTCTTTCATCAGATATTCTGTTTTGGGTGAGACAGATATTCTGTGTGGGAGCACTTCTTCAATGTTTCTTGTTCAAAGGAGTTGAAGCTGTTGGGGGAGTCAGTAACTTGGCTGTGGCTACAAGGCCTGTAGCAGGGAGCTGTCGAATTTCTCTCCAGATAGGAACCTGGGTTTCATAGATGTAGCCTCGAGAGGCCAGTTCAGTTACTCACTAGTTATTTTGCAGTTCCCTGAGGAAAAAGGCACACTTTCGACACAGTGTATTAATGAGGAGTCTAAATCCTCCTCTGTGACTTCTACATGTGACTTCTTCAAAGGGTGAAACTGTTACAAAAAGTGGAAAAAAATGAAAATGTGAATGTAGTACATTTTCAAATCTTGTGCAGTAATACTACCTGATAATTTAGGAGGAACCATTGAAAAGACCAGCCCAGGTGCCCAAGGAGTCAGGGGCTCCTACTTAAGAGCCTCTGTGGATGGAAGTGACTTTTAGTAAGATTTCCAATTGCATAGTAAAAGGGCAAAAATCCTTTTAACAAAACTGCTGGAAAGGAACTAGTTCATGTTCATGTTCATGTTCATGCTTGAAGGCAAAAGATGCAATAATGGCAAATACAGTGCACAATTTTTGGACAATCTCACCTTGAAGGCATTTATGGTGCACACAAAATGTGACGGAAGTAGTTTTGCCAAAAAAAAAAAAAGAAAGAAGAGCTTGAGAGAGAATTTAAAATAATGCTGTCTTCTGAACAGCACAGCTTGCCAATTGCTTTGTAAATGGACATGATTGTTAGATTGTCAGTTTTGGAGGCAAAAATTGTTGGCTGCACCCTCCTCCAATTCAGGAAATTCAGAAAAATTTGGGAAATAGATGGTTTCAGATGCTTTTGGATCATTCATCTAGCACTTTGTTGGAAGCATATTGCCCCTTAAACATTCACTTTGTGCTTGATGCAAGAAAGAAACCATCATCACAAATTCACAGTGAGAATTTCCCCTTCAGGTCTTATTTCAGATGTTTAGATCTAGTTCAGTATAGGTTCAGTGTTGACTCTATACAACATGACAACTCTAAATGTGCTGAAAAAAAGGTAAAACTCTACAACTGTGTGATTACTTGACTTCCAAAGATGGTGAAGAGGCCTTCAAGGCATCACATCTCACCATACCCTCATGTCATACTCTGTACATGTCTAATAATACCTCATTATTACAGTGCATATGTTCAAAAACCAATAACGAACATGAGTAGTTGTAGAAACTAATCTTGAGTAAAAGAATTATAATACTCACTTGTTTCCCAGTCAGCAGTGAGTGATCATATTCTTTTCAAACAACATAGGCTGCTTAATAACAAGTTGAAAATGAAATTGCTTCTTATGAACCCAGCTGGACACATTTTGGGATAATTGGGGCCTCATGAACCCAACTGAAGATATTATTGTGTAATTGAAGGCACACAAGACAATGTCACTTTTTTGTGGAGAACACACGCTGTGAACAATTAAAAGAGGTGACTCTCACCCAGTTGCAAATTGGCCCCTCTCTCTTGTAACAAAGAGCTGTTCAAAATATCTGTGCATGACTAAAGTTTCAACTAGGAAGAGTGTATATGTGCAAGCTGATATGGTAAATGACTGTCAGGTCTGAGTCCTCTTATTGATGTGTGTGGGGAGACTGCAGCAGTAGCATTCCCTCCCTCCCAGCTCTGTGTTTCTGTTCCTCTGCCTTCAACACAATGAATGCATTACAACACTTGTGAAAATCAAACCCAGAGAGGGCACAGCCTAGTCCTCATCTCCTCTTTCTGTGGCCCTTGCTGAAAAGAATGGCCTACAGGAAACAACTCTTCAGACTTCTGTAAATGATGCAAGTTCAGGGATTTTTTTTAGCTCTTGCAAACATGAACAGTTTTTCACCTATTGGCAAATTAATAAAGCTAGGTATGTCCAGGCAGAGGGAACACAGGGAGGCAAAAAATAAGAGTAAATGTCAAATGAAAGAGGAGAGAGGAAAAAGAGAGGTAGAAAGTTCAATCTCTCAGTGAGGGCATTAGGCTGTGAGGCATGAAGAGTATGCCAGCAGGATGTGTGGTAGAGGTTCAGTGATCCATCAAAGAAAAGCCTGTCTTTCCATTCTGCCTTGCCTCGCAGTAACTTCCCCCACCCCCTCTCTGTCTCTCTCTTTCTCCCCTTGTCTTCGTCCTTGCAGAACGTTTCCTGGGGTAAGCAGTACTCATATGCCCTCTTCAAAGCTATGAGCCACATGCTCTGCATCGGTTATGGTGCCCGGGCACCCGTCAGCATGTCCGACCTGTGGATCACCATGCTGAGTATGATTGTGGGTGCCACGTGCTACGCCATGTTTGTAGGCCATGCTACAGCTCTGATCCAATCACTGGATTCCTCGCGCAGGCAGTACCAAGAGAAGGTAAGAACCTCACAATGACACACATTATCATATTAAGTAGCTGAGATTAAAATAAGATTGAGTTCACATGCTATTGGGTGTTATTTCAATGTAGTAACTTTAATCCTTTAAAAAGCTGACACAGCTACACATCTTCATGGTGTGATTTGTGAAAAATCAAGAGTTTGAGACATTCTTATTCATAAAAATAAATCACAGTGGACCTATATAGTCTATTAGGCTATTTCTTGTAGCTGTTACAGTAACATTTATAAATTAACTATGAACTTAAATAAAACAATTATGAAACTTGAATTTGAAGGAATATTTTAATAATTTTACCTCAACTTTAATTCATGAAGTAGCACGACATTTGCACTCTCAGCAATATGATGTTAAGTTCATACATTCCCTCATGCAGACACATAGGACATATGTTCATATATCATAAAACAAAAGGTTCAATGCAATTTGTGTGCCGATACAATTAATATAATTGTTCAAACTTATTGTTTAATTAACTGTATGCACAGTCTGCTGCAACCTTCAGTGTTGAATAGAAAACATTCTCAACAATAATAGCACAACATACTGTCATCAGAAATACATAGGCATAAATAGAAATAAATAATAGATGCCTCTTTTTTTTTTGATAAGAACAGAAAAAGATCTGTGATGGTGGTCTTCTTCCTATGGAATGGTCATACACAGCATGCTGCCTCTTTTTTTTAAACTTTCAACCCAATCACAAATTTCCATGCAAGAGAGGGCACAACCTGGTTCATTTACTGTCATCATCTGCAGTAGGCTAGACGCCATGTCATCTCTATTGTCACGCAAGGACTTACATCGAAAGTCCAGTTCTGATTTTACTGCAGTTTGCAGTACTGGCTGTTCCCACACTGAAGCCCAACAATAAATTTCTTCAATGTTTTTATATGGTCTATGGATGAGGCAGCATAAATTACTATGAGGGGGGTACATTTTTGTATCCCAATGGGGATAAAAATAATTCAGCTGAGACAGGGATAGAAAGACCAGAGGGGAGGGAATTCCCGCCATGCCCCCTGGCAAATCGCACCCTGCACATCTTTAATATTTGTTATTGCAAGGTAAGTAATGCTAATTACCGCTGGGATGGTCTTAAAGTATTAATCTGTGGGTTTTGCTCTTTCCTACTGCATAAAATCCTGCTCATTGGAGCTAGACTTAAATAAATTAGGCCTTCTCTT
>JANJYQ010066693.1:0-10858 GCA_024605255.1 Rastrelliger kanagurta | reverse complement strand
TCTAGCACATAAACCACATTACAACAGTTTTACACTTTGTACTAATTCAACAAAAATGACATTATACATTATTTGCGAGCTTTGGAAAGGCTTGGAGGCTGATTTTGTTTCCTTTGGACAGAGCCATGCTAGCTGTTTCCCTGTTTCCAGTATTTATGCTAAGCTAAGCTAACCATCTTCTGGCTATAGCGTCATGTTTACTAAACAGACTTAAAATGGTGTCTTTCTTCTCATATAACTCTATCAGAACATAAATAAGCAAATTTCTGTATTGTATGTATACCTTTAGACATGTTACACTCAATTGGGAGTGATTGGAAATGTACGAATTGGAGGTTGTATCTACTACAGCAATAATTAGAACTAAATTACACAGTTTCTTTCGAGAATTTCCTAGTAAAATTGTTGGAAATTGTTTGGAAATTACGATACAGTGATACTGAAATTTGTGGAATTCACAGGTTTTGACAACAGTTTGAGGTATCTATTCATCATCCTGTGATATTCCAACTACAGAACAGTTTTAAAAGGCCATTTTCTGTAATAATAATAACAATAATAATCAGTTATGTTCTCACTTGACACTGGGGTCAGACCAGGTTAGCAACAACACCAAAGCTACCATGTAAACTGTGTTCATATGTTTATTGAGAGCGTTTCCATTGACTAAAATTGGAGTTGCCAAGTGTTAAATACTTTTATGTATTCTGATAGTTTTTGTTGAATTACTTTGTTGCCTCACAAACATGTCACTCAAAGACAAGATCCTCACATGGGGAAGTGCCTTGACATTCGATTTTTGACATCTTTCTCATGGGCAACAGTTGTTTTCAAACTCTTGCCACAAGGGTGGTTATTGGAGCACGAAGCCAGTTTACTGGATATTGTCCCTCTCATTGGCCAAATTATCGCATGTGTTTCGTCTTGATTCTGTAGTTGTGGCGATACCAGTCCATTTTGGTAGCGTGTACCAAACAGTATGGCGTAAGGTGATTACAACACGTCTTTATTTGCTGAGGACAAACCAAGATCAATAGATAGGGCTGGTTGATCTGAACTTCTTGCCAACCTGTGTGCTTCACGGTGGCACTTCTACTTGTCTTAGAGTTAACTTTAACTTACTATGTGCAATTTGAGCTGATGAATACACTGCGCAGATCAACCTCAAACACAATCTAAGCCAATGGTTTGGAGTGATGCCTATAAATGTTGTTTCTTCTTCTGTTTACTATATGAAATGTGTTATTTTGCGCTGAGTTTACTGAAGAATACATTTTTGAAAAAAACAAATAATGTGAATGTTTACAGTATATGGTTTTAGTTTTTTTTTCTGCTACTCTCCAAGAAAATAATGACTTGTGGGCATTTTGATTAAGATAAAATAAAGCACAATAATTTTACTGACTCTGTAATTATTTTTATCACAAAACCACACATCACATAGATACTGGAAGTTTCCTTTTCACTATGTAGGACTTTCACTTGTCACTTTACCTCGTGGTGTTAGTTTTTTAATGCATCAGAAGATAAAGAAAAGACTGATGCACACTGTATGTCTCACTTTAACAGCAATATTTTGATTGTTGATTTTCATCAGGCAATTCAAACAGTTCTCAAAAGGAGTTTTTGATCCTACACAAAGTAAGATTTTATGGTGAACACGAACTTTTCTGAAATACTGGAATAAATCAGATAAAATTAAAATATTATATATACAGTAAACATTGAGGAAATTATTAGTGTCAGGGTGTTAAGTATGAACATATGTTTGCATAAAATATTTTTAGCCTAACATAAAGAACACTAGATTCAAATTATTGAGATGGGTTAAAGGAACTGAATATTCTTTAAAACTAAATACAAAGCAAAAGAGTCAATCAGTTAAAACAGGAGCAGTAAGGCATTTAAATAATAAATATATATAGCAAATGAATATTCATTAATATCAATAGCCATTAGATGACATTTTGGACACATGGCACTCCTTAAGATCAGACTTAACAAGTAAACTGACTGGTTCTTGTATGTGTGAATGGTACTCAGCCCCCCCATTAAGGTTCTTCAATGGTCAGTGAGTAAAAAAAAATAGTGGTAGGTATAGTTAAACAAAAGCAATATGTGAAAATATTCCTGTTTTCATTATTCATCACGTTATAATGACAGTGTGTGATGGCAGTGCCTGCTTCTATGAAGATCTTATGAAGAGAAACTGCACAGTATTTTGTACAACTTTAAGAGAAAATCATTATAGCCTGTTTGTACACGGTTTGTCCACCATAAAACAGACTGATCGGGGGAGTCCGGGTAAAGAAAATCATCAATTTAATTAATTAAGCTGCCAAGACCCTATTGTTTTCCTGGTTGTTGTTCTTCTTTCTTCTTCCAAAGGAGTCCTACTTCCCATGCATGAACGATCATCAAATTTTGCACATAGGTTCATATCCATGCCTTATTGCCTTAGCTGAAAAATCAGGCCAGCACTCCTGATGGTGGTGCTACAGCAAGCCTCCAAAGTTCAAAACTTTGAAAATTCGCAATACTGAAGAAACGTTTGAGCATTTAAACAAATTATGAAGTCCATCACTCTGATTTTTTCAAAAAATGTAAAGCTTTCTAAACCTATCTCCTCCTACAATTTTTACTCAGTTGACACCAAATTTGCTACAGAGCATCTTCAGACTGTCCTTCACAAACAATCCACACAGATTTTTGATTTTTTGAAAACTGAGCCTACAGTGCATCAGAATGTTTGACTCTTAAATTATATAGTAAACATATACTTGCAATGTTTGCTAAAGACATTTTCAATTTTCACTTAAAAAATGAGAATATTTTGGAGTCATGGTAGATGATCTTTGAAAAATGTCAGAATTTTATCTCACTGAATTTTTTAATGCAAAAAATGGCATTTTAAACATCGGTTTTTCACTTATGGGGCCAATAAACCATTAAAACAAATTGCCAGCATATCCATGCTGTCCAGATGTAATTTGTGTATTTTCTGATTTTTGTCTTAATAAATTATTTTTTTTACAGCAGTTTGAAATCTACCTTTCAACACAAACAGCTGCTGCCTGACACACAGATGACTGGCTCAGTCAATAAGTGAAGCTGCAGGTGATGTTTTCTTTTGCCAATTAGTTTAGTGAGGTAGAGGATGGTTCTTGATGTTGAAGGTTGTGAGTTCAAGTCTGAGCTAAAGACAGAACTCACGTTCTACTGTAAAGGTCCTATGTTCAGGCATCATGCTATGTGGACTGCGGGTTCAAGCCTTAAAACTGATGTAAAATGTATATTAGAAGGCTTCCTACACTTTGCTCATTGCCTAAAATTGCCCGGCCCCGATCATTGCTGTGCAGCAGCTATAATTTACAATTTGTTGTCAACCAACTGATCAATCAAGAAGCCAGCCCACATTAGATACACACAAGAGCTGCAGTGAGCCGCCTATTACATAACACAAAATGAAAATTAAAAAAAAAAAAAAAACAGAAAAAACGGTGCACACTTGAGCTTCATGCAGTACTACATTAGTAGGCAACAGTATATAATGGTTTCCCATCCTTCCTCAAGATCAGACTTTCAATGATTGAACCACCTCACTCTTATGCGACTGGTCTGGGTTCAGTTTGTGTGGTGGTAAGGCAGTGACAGCAGCTCATCAACAGAGTGGTTGCACCTGGCAATTTAAAAAAAAAAACAAAAAAAAAAAAAAACCTCGAGGAAACAATTGTGTGTCCTCCCCTGGTTCAGCCAATGACATTACCCTGTCCCTAAACAGATTAATATGCATACATCAGCATTCACTTTGATGTGATGAATATTCCACCAATAACAAATGTATACTCATCAACACACACACACAGACACACACATACACACGTTAGCCCTCTCAGATCCCTAATTGCATTAGTATAATGTTAAAAGCTTCACATAACCAGAGCAGACAGAAGGCACATCATAACGGACGACTAATGAAAAGCACTTCTTTTTAATCAAATGGATTACACTTTATTGGGAAATTAAATAAAACAATGCAATGTTGTGAGGGGGAAAGCAAAACAACATTGTCCAAAGTGTTAAAACTACATATAAAAAATGCAGATAAAAGAGAATGAGACATGATCAATCGCATATAACTGACAGTGGGTGACAACTAGAACAATAGTAAAAGATTTTGGGAGGGAGGGCATTGGGGAACGGACGATGAGCTCAATCTATGAACTGTATATTTACTCAGACAGTAACTGCAGTGGCATCTTTGTATGGCATATTGTGTACCATGTACCACAGAAAAAGCTCCAATCTGTTGCAGATAGACAGAATCTGGTCCAGGAATTTTGCTACTTGGAGTGCCGAGGATGATGCCTGCAGGTTCAGCAGAACTAGAACACAAAAAACACAAATTAATACTTTACTTTAAAAATTGAATGTCAAGTCATGAACAAAAGCGCAAAATCTAAGGAGCGTAAATGTAATCCGATGCAGATTTTATTTTTTCTGTTTGACATTGTTACTCTCTCAGATTAATTAAAAAAACTAGGTTTAATGCTAATGCATTTGTTTAAATTCAGGGTATGCACACATACACAACACATACTATACAACTGTATGATTCTCCCTGTACAAATGCAATTAATGAATCAGGTCAGTTAATCTCTATTGACATCTATTACCACATCTGCATTCATGCTTTTCTGGGCAAGATAAATTATTCATCCCCAACATGCTAATTTCTTTTCAAAGGCCAAATAACATTTTTTTCCGTTGGCTTTCTTGCTCATATTCAGGTGCTTGACAGCAGGGATTTTTCTAAACTGGGAAAGAGGGGTGCAGCACCACCCTTGTCGACCCCTCCTTCCTGCCCCACTAGAACCGTAGCCACTATCCAGCCGCTAGCCACATATAGTACTATCAATGTACTATAGACCGCGAAACCAGAGGGACAGGGGGAACATGGCCCGGGTAACTTTTGTACTCTGAAAAACTATTTTATATGAATAAAAGCCTAAGTTGTAGTCTACCGGTGTTTTTACAAGCCAAGTCACCTTCACTCACTGTCAACAACTGCTGCTGATAAAAAACCTCTCACTGACTGCTGCATTTTGATTTGAAATTAGTGTGCTTATCAAGTGCAATGTTTATCAATCCACCTCATTCCTGGCTAAACAATGCGCGCTGCCATGACAACCACTCTGGTGTGTTACATTACGTGTTGGACTAAATACATGGACATATTGTGGAAAATATTTTGGTTAGAAGGAAACGGATTTCACATTTCGCAAGCATGGATACTTCGGGAGCTGTACAAAAAGTTATGTGTCATAAGATGGTTGTTGTGGATAAAAGGAAGACTTTGAAGGTATGTAGGCATTACAGCTGGTTTTACTTTAGCTAAGTGGCTAGCCAAGTTAACCGCTAATACTATTAGGGCTGAAAGCAACTATATGATGTGTGGGTGGTCTTGAATAAATCAGTGCAATCTACGCTTTCTAACGGCGTATGGCATGAACATATATGTTTACCGGTTGGTGTTTAAAGCATTCAAACAACTCATAGCTGCCTCCTAACTTCCGAACCTGTCCCGTAAGCGGAACAGCATGCTTTAAGAGGTTAATTCACAGAACAAAACAATATGTGCGAAATCTATTTAATACATCAGTAATATTGCCTGATTCAATGCCTCCCCAACCCCTCTGCATGACTTGAAATAGTGGCCCCACCTTGTTCAGATGCGTTCTGCAGTCCATGTAGTGTACCATCAGAGCATTAAATGCTGCTCCCCAAGCTAAAGCTAACTCATCCCACAGCAGAAGGCTTCAGACTCAGCCACCGCAGTTATTTCTGCTGTTGTCATAACAACGCCCATCAACAAAGCCACAGAACCAATGCTCCAGTAGCGACCCCCCCGGCCGAACAGAGTTGCACCCCCTTGCTAAATCTTCCTAGAAAAACCTGTTCACAGTATAGTTTCAGACAAGTAACATGAGGGAAAGAGGGGTGTGCCCCCCTCCAGAGTACCCTGAAATTGAAATGAGGATGCTGCAATTATACATATTTTAACCACTAGCTTACAAAAAACACATTAAAGCTAAATAAGAACGAGTGTGTTATGATGGAGTAGATAGGTTCGTCCACTAATTGATCTGCTGTTGGTGTTTCTTTACAAAACATCACCCTGATATCTGTACAACTGTACAATAAGGAAACTGGAAATTATTCAGCAGATTTCCAATGCTTCAGGAATGACTGGTGTGCAGAGTCTTATTCAGTCTTATAGATGTCCAATTAAATTCACTACAACATAGCCAGGAGTCACAGCAGTCCTGTAAACTGCAGCAGCATATCATAGTTACACATACAGGACTGTTGTGACTAAAAACAAAGTGTTTTACAACATGCACATTGTATATAAATCTGAAAGTTCTTCATATTGCACATTTATATATTGTCAATTTATTTACATAAGATTGTTTACTGTGTATAGTCTTATTTTATGACTTTCAACCTTACGCTGCCACTTTTTCCCCAAAAATTCAGGGGGGACAGCAACAAAGAAGTTAAATCCAGCAGGATAATAACTGAAGCAGAGTAGAGACACCAGAAACCAAAGTGTGTTCATTCTGAGCTGCTGAGGTAACTCAGTCAGTACAGAAATAAATTGTTCAGGAATCAAAACACACCTGTAAGCAGACCATCAGAAAGCTGGATACTGTACAGATCATGTAAACTAAATATACTGAATATAATAAAAACCAGAAGACAGACTCAAAACCAGGACACTAATGTGCATGTAAAATGCACTTGCTGATGAACTGAACAGCCTGTGTGAGTGGGTAAGAATATCTTCAAAAAATACTAATGCTTCTAGTGGTGAAAACATACAACCCAGCCAATTAATAAGAAGCTAAAGTCCTGGCAAGGATAGAGGAAGTGGCAACACTATTCCCTGCAGAGGCTATTTGTGCGAGTCGCTGCACAAGTTGCTGATGGATTCAAATACCAAGTAAACAAAGCCTGCATTAAACCACATACCTTCCATCTATTTCCGCACTGATTGCAGAAGACGAATGTGGTCATTGGCTCATCAGCACTGCGAGTTTGAACCTGAGGAAAGGATCAAAACCAAACAGTGAATGTATTACAATATCATACCATACTAAGACATAGTAAGAATTTCCAAACATATAATTTCATGCTAAAGAAATTGACAACGTCAATAAAAACTCCTCCTATTACCACTGTTAAAATGGAGCAGTGATCTGTACCTGTGTGTAGGTGCAGCATTTTCCCTTGCACTTGCCACAAGTGAATAGATCTGTCTGAGTGCCCCCGGTGGTGGCCATCTGGTGGTCCCTGACAGCCTCTTTGGTCAAATTCTTCCTCATTTCCTTCAGCTCATCACTGGCCATTTCCTACAGAAGCAGAAGAATGTCAGTAATAATATTAATAAATAATAAAAATATCTTTAAGCAAACCAAGTGTGCTCTGTTTCAGTCATATATTGTCGTCATTTAAATTTTATCCAGATAAAAGTAAAAATAGACTAATTTAAGGGAAATTAATCTACTGGAATATTTATATTTATACTGACTTTGTACAATTTTCCTTATTAAGCCATCTACAGTCAACACACCTCTGCAGTCATCTTAGCCATACGCTCAGGGGTTACACTCCCACATAGCACGGTCCTCCTTAAATTGGGGTTCTTCATATCCTTCAGATTTGAAATTCGGCTCCGCACACGGTTCTTGTATTTCATGTCTGTGTTCTTAAACTCTTGGAAGATAAGTGATGATAGGTCAAGGAATTAAATGTTTCGCAAAGTATAGCCTAAAAAAGAATAAATAATTAGTTAATTCACTGACTGGGTTAACTGCCAGAAGATAAAATCACATTTTTAATCATTCGTACATGTTTTTACAGTAATTTGTGAAGAAAAAAAAGGGAAATCGCTGGTTGCAGTTTCTGTAATTCAAGGATTTTTAAGATATCATGAAGTTTTCCATACTTCAGGTTGTAGACTGCTTTCGATTTTGATTATTCCTCTATTGTCTAGCCTTTCATGGCACGCTTTCAAGGTAGTAAAAGTAATAGTATTATCAATTAAAAATAAAAAAATAACCTTTAGATGCACCTCTATTGTGCATAATAACATTAGCAGTTAAAAAGAAGAAATGTATAGTATGATAACAACATCCAGCATCATTAAAAACAACAAACACCAGCTTCAAAGATTTGCCATTCACTAAAAAGGATATATTCCTCAATTTGTGCTCCAAGCTCATCACAATCAGCACCAATTGCAATATAATCATCTGAAAGAAAAAAAAAAAAAGTTGAGGGTCAACCATAAATGTTTAAAAATACAAAACGAATATCCTGTGTTGTTGTGTTGCTCAGTATCATGATAACAGATTACCTCCTGCCTGCAGAGCGTTCGCCAGCATCTCTCGGCATTTGAGCCTTATAGAGTCAGAGGTGCTGGGGGCACGAGGAAAGGTGTTGATTAATGTGTTGGGTGTAACATCAGGGGGCTCGCTCTTGCTGCTGGAGTTACTGCTGGAGCTGCTGCATAAGCGATGAGAGAAAACGAATCTGTTACTGAAGCAAACATTCGAAAGAAGAATAGAGAATATATTCCATGTCTGCATGCAAATGGTAAAAAAATGTGTTGAACATTAGTAATTAAGTGACAAAAACTATCATATTTTTCTTGTTACCTTTCTTCTTTTGCCTCTGGGCTTCCCTGTGAGGGAGAAACAACAGGCGTTGATTGCTCTTTCCTCTTGTCATCGGCAGGTTTATCTCCACCTCCAGGCTCGTCTAGAATAAAGTCAAATCAAGCAAGACAATCACATGAGAGTAAGATTGACACAAGCTCAAGCTCATACCAACATCAAAACAAGTTATGTCAATATTTAGAGACTGACAGCTAACCGCTCCCCATTATGAAAATATAGACTGCTTAATGGTTTTCATTACTGTTTGTTAAGCACCGGCTCCCAACCAGGGCTTCCTGACACCCACTGAAAGTCACTAAATCTAAAAATACTGAACACATTCACAGGCAAGAACTTGCTCCATATTCTTCCAAACTGCTTGTTGTGCGTTAAATATAATATGAAATATCTATAAGCTACTTACTCCGGACTATGGGTCACTTCAGGAAAAAGGTTGGGAACCACATTTTATAGTATTCTGTAGTGTTGAGAGATGAGTATGAGAGCAGTATGAGTAGCAGAAGGTAGAAACAGACAGAAAACGGGGGGCTGGGGAGGGGGGGAAGAACGGTTGTGGCAGAAAGTTTTAGTTATGAAATGTACAGCCTGTTTCCAACCACAGCACTGACTGAATACAAGCAGCAGAAGAATAAGATAAGATGTATCTTTATTGATCCTCCTTGGGAAAAATTCAAACTGACACAGCTGTACAATGGGAAAAAAAGTAGCAGCATTAGGACAGACATGTATTAGAAATAGAATCGGCAATAAATGAGGCAAAAACAGGATAAAATAAAAAAATACTACATACAGTATTCTTTTGCTTTTTGAAAACAATCTTAATAAATAATTTCTCTGTTTAGTCACCTATCATGAAATTGTTTGAAAATCTTTGAATAAACCCCCAGAATAGTATAACTGAATGCTTCAAAACTGTTATTTCAGCAGCAAAAAGCAAATACTGACCCACACATTCCAGACATTAAAAACAATATCATAATCAATATCTGCCTATATTACACACTAACAGTAATATTTATATATGTTCACTTAAAACATGTGCAATAACAATCTCAACCCAGATATATTATCACTCAACATCAATATTACTTATGCACTTTTGTAGATATTACAATTCTACTATTATTGCTTGTGTACTTATTATTTCTTGTTCTTAATTCTTTTTATTCTTTTGTCCACTTTGCTGTGCTGGGACTAATTAAGGAATATCTTATTTTATCAGCCTTTAAAATCTTCTCTGGTTGGCACTCAGGGTGAATGTTTCTGTAAAAACTGTTGGCTGCTGTTTATTTGTTTGTGTTGCTGAATGGTTCACTCATTAAGAAGTTAAGATGAAGTTGAGAATAGGTGTTAGTAATTAAAGAAAGGTGTTGTAGGACAGCTGGTATAACCTGAGCACAATATGTTAAATTTGAGCTTCATGAAATTGTTAATCAGTTACGAACACATGCCTCAGTTAGTTCTGAACTGATGCCCAACAGATTGAAAGATTTAAACATCTAAGCATACACACAACAAATTCACACTCGTCTATGTACGTGAAGACTTAAAAAGTAATAATTACCCAAAAGCTTCTTCCACGATTTGATCAAGGACTTGGCTAGGGATGTCACCTCCTCGTCTGTGCTCTGCTTACGGATGGCGTTAACGGACATCCCAATTCTGGTAGACTGTGGAAACACATTTTTGCATCAGTGCTTCAGGGTTTGAGTGATGCCTGTCTCGACGGTAAGTCTTCAGTAGGAATGAGCAAAGATACCTGAAGCAGCTCCAGAGTCATGGGAATAGTACGCAGCTCCTTCAGAAGATCCAAAGCCCCAGACTGCAGAGGACAGAGGAGGAAAACAGAGGCGCTTATAGATATATGACATACTGAGTCTCTCACTGGCTACAAACTGATTTGCTCCTTGACTAGATTATAATACGTCAACAGTAGGGGTAGGTAAACATATCGATTCGGAATTTTTCATGCATTTTACTTCAGTGTTAATACAGTACTGTCAATACTTGTTTTACTTCTGTACTCCATATTCAGCACATGTATTGTTGTATTAATGTTTTATTTTCAGATTTTTTATTTGTCAAAAAAGTTATAGCAAGAATGTTCATATGGG
>JANJYQ010066350.1:3714-15294 GCA_024605255.1 Rastrelliger kanagurta | reverse complement strand
AAAAAAAAAAAAATCAAAGTTGAATAATGGTGATTAGGGTGAGTTTTTTGTCTGACAGACACACTTTTGCTTTATGTCACTTCCTTTTTTTGGTGAATATTTCTGTTGATCATTTGTGTTGTTGGCACAGCTGCATTTGCACAAATAGACTCAGTCTTTTAAATCTCTCTCAATCCAAATATAAAACAAAATGTTAATTTCACATCCTGAACAGCTATATAACACCTGCTGCTTCTGTCACTGTATCATTCTCATTGTATGAGACTTTTAATCACTGAAATTAGAAATGTAAAATAAGCAAACTGATTTTTGTTTGATAAGAAATTTATAATCAGGTGGATGCTACTATAAATACTTGAAAAGATGAAGAAACAATGTACCTACGTGTGAAAATAAAACTGTTTACTGTTCACTGAAGTGTCTCATTTCAACCGAAACAGACTAAAATAGATATATCCACCACTGCTCACACAGACAAAAAAATGTTTCCTGCTGTTGTTTTAATTTTCTGAAATAAACATGATTTGAATAAAAACAGTTCCTTTTTTACTGAAACATTTACAGATGAACTTAAGTTTTTCCTCACAACAGAGCTGGCTTCTGCACATTCAGTGTATATTATATAATATTAACTCAGCTACCGCATAAAAGTTTTTTTTAATTTCAGAAAACCCATTCAGGAAAAATCTACATTTTAAATAATGTGAATAGACTGTAGGAAGTGATGATGTGAGCCGCTTCCAACCCATTAAGCAGATGACATAAGCAATCAGTGAGAAGATTGACGACAACTGGAGATGTATGGGAACAAACAATTTTATTTTATAATGCAAACTGCAACATATGAATTATATTATTTACCCAAAGGAGCAGAAAAAGATAATTATACCCGTGGCAAATAAATCACACAGTATGTGTTAAATCTAAGTCCAACACAATATTTTCATCCTAAACCAACCAACCAAAGGGGAAATCCACCCTAAAACAAAATATACATTCCTTTGATGTCGGACAGTTCATTCTCATTTTGTGAACACCAACGCCAGAAAAATGAGAACTGTTTAGTTTCTTTTCTGCTGACAGCGCTAAAGGGAAACCCGACTTTATATCAAAGTCAAAATGTGTAAAGGGATGTGGGCAAAGTTCAAAGTGCAAAGTTTTTGCACATTTGGATTAAGTTCTGGTTCCCGATTCGTACTGTTCCTGTTCACAAATTCTAACTGAACTGTTTAAAATCATCGGACTCATAAAGTGAATTCATAAGGGTTTTTGCTTCAACAAGGCAATCTATCAGAGGATTTCTAAGCACAAATATAGCTCAGGTGAAAACTGAACTCCAATTTATTAGTTCAGTTATTGCTTACATAAATAATATTTACTCTACAAGAGAAAGATAAGTTTCACATTGTTCAGATGCATGTAAAAAAAAAAAGGAAAAAAAAGAAACAGGTCTAAAATGTGGTGTCAAATTGACTTTTTTTTGGTTGAAAAATCCCTGCGCTGTTGGTTCTTGAAACATTTTGCAATTTTGTACATCTGCATCAAGTCTTGGAAAGTTTCAGAAAGGATTAGTTGATTGGCTGAAAAACCAGCCACATGACAAAAACAGTGACTGAAGTCTTTTGTAACTCTTTCAACAAGTAAATAGCACCATGTTCACTAAGGGCAAGCCAGAAGGTAAAGGGAAAGCCACAGGGCACAGAGTTCAGATGTGCACGTAAAGTGCTGCGGCCTGCAACACAACTGCCGATCCTTCAAAGTCTCTTTTTGGTCCTCATTCTCTGTTGTAGTCCGGCTGTGTGCAGCTTATGCAAACATAGTCCTCTCTCTCTGCTCGCTCTGCAGACAGTCCCACACAGATCTGGTGGAACCATTGATTGCAGCTGCCGTCACATTGGACCCAGTTTACCTTAAAAGGAGCAAAAGGAGGAGAGAAATGTTTTAAAACTACATCACGTTCATAGTGTTTATGTACTTAAAATCTGAGCAAAACAAGGACATAAAAACGTCAAATAAAGTGCACAACAAACCTCATCTCCCTCTGGCTCTCTGCACCACGGTGCAGCACACAGTGAATAGTCCTCCTCTGAGTCTGATGCAGCAGGGTCAGACATTGCGTGTGTGGGAGAAGAAGTCCTCTTTGTTTCCTCACTCCTCTCTTTGCTTTTCTTTGACTTCTTTTTACGACACTTCTTGGCCTTCTCACTGTGCTGAGAATCGGAGCCATCTTGACGTCGTTTGGTCCTTTTGCTCTGACCGTTCGTCTCTTTCTTGACACCAGAGCCTTCATTCTGCTTTAAGAAATAAAAAAATAAATATGCCACCAGAAATCTTTCTGAATATGATCTTTATGCAAAAAATGTTCCTGTAATCGTCATTACCTTGACGTGACTAGGGCTTCCCCTCTGACAATGCTGGTCCTGCTCTGTGCCGTTCCTACCGGGGGAGTTATGTGAGGGCAGGGGCGCCAGTTTGTACAGCAGGTATCTGTACAGTTGCTCGGTCTCAGGTAGAGTTACCTGCAGTAGGAACCCCTCAACCAACAGCTCTTCCAGCTCTGGACCGAGTCCTATGAAGAACAAGAGGAGTGATGGAGAATTCAGACTGTGAACTATAACAGAGAGAAAGCAAACTGTGCTTCTAAACATACTGCATAAAGCTTCAAACACTGACCCAGGAGTGGAACTGACTGGTGCTCTGTATAAAAATATGAACCATTTATTTCCTGAGTCAGAGGTGACGATACTCTGGGTCCAACTCTCCCCTGAAACAATAAAGAACAATCAATATCAGTAAATGCTTGACATCTCTCACCTACGGTAGTTTATATCAAAGCAAACATCAGAGTGAAGCTCTTTTTCTTATATTTGATTTTTTCACTGACCATCTTTGACACTTTCTCCAGCACTCCCTCTGTGCACGCCTGCTGAACTCTGTGCTGCCATCGCACCGTCCTCTCAATGAGGAAGCGCAGCGCGTCTCCTTCTGGAAGTCGTACCCGAATCCTCTGCAGTGAAGCTAACAGGGGTAGGACCTTGTCCAGAGGAGGTTTTCTTGAACGCTGGCAGAGCGGGCAAAGCCAGGCTTGGCCATACTCGATGTCTGCACTTGTTGTAACACACCCACAGTGGAAAACTTCTCGACAGAGCTCGCACTGCACCATCGCACCCGTAGGTGCCTTTTGGCAAACACAAGTACTAAGTGCACAACAGTTTTCAGCAGGAAGAAGCTTGGACTCATTTGAAGTCCTCAGAGCCAACAAGATCTCCATCTCCTTCTGGCGGACCTCTGCAAGAGTGGCCATCTGTGAAAATGAAAAGTAATAAATTAAATTAAAGAGTAATGTGATTCCAGGTCTGATATCTGATTTAGATTGTGGTTCTTTACCAGCCATTTTAATTAGAGCATCTGTGTCTCACACCAAGTGCCTTCCATTAACCTTAATGTCTATTAACTTTCTTTCCTTTATATTTACAGTATTATATTTTATATTTTGAGAAAGGAAACGTTTTCACTTTTTACATGATCTTTAGACCGAACTAGGTGTGATAACAATATTAGATCGTGAAGGAGTAGAATGTGTTGATGATCTGACAAAGCAGAGAGGTTGTAGAATCATCACATTCTATATGTAGCAGACGTACAGAGTTTGTCTAATGTGTATTGATGAGCTATGACTAGTTTATTCTTCCTTGCTGTTCTGTATAAATGTCCTGACATTGAACGGCGGACAGAGTTCCTCCATCAGTAAGTGGTTGAGTGAATAGAGAGAGAAAAAGAGAGAGCCTAAATTGTCCATTTTTCAATCTTGATAAAGACAGAATTGGGGATTGAATGATCTCTTGTCCAGATTAAAAAGTTGATAGTCAGTGTGTGGAAACCTTAAATATACTGTCACACACTATTTGTTGCTGTAGGGAATGAAACAGCAGCACTCACAGCAGATGCAGAGTCCTTGCTCTCAGACAGAGCTCTTTCCACGTCATATAATGAGTCCAGTTTTGTTGAAGGTTTTTTACTGATCTGTGTAGCTTCTTTAGCTTTTTTAGATCTTGATTTCTGATGCCCCGTCCCTACATCACACCTAGGGCAAAGCACCTGCAAAAGTAAAATAAGTCCACATTAGTTATTGATACTGCCATTGAGAAAAGAGCTTTGAAATGAACACAGTAAATGATTTCTCCGTTTACCTCAAGGAGAGAAAAAGGGGAGTTTTTTAGTAGGAATGTCTTTGCTGCGCTCTCCTTCCAGGCCTGAACATCGCTGACCAGTGCCTCCAGTCGACTCAACGGGTCAAGCCTCACTGGGATGCCCTCTGCTTGCAGTATCAGCTCAGAGAGGCTGTCCAGCACAGGAATACGCCCCCCGAGCTGCAAGCATGCAGAGATGCAAAGGTTTATTATCCAAATTCCTCCATCTCCAAACTAACATTCAGCAAATGAAGGTTACTGTACCTGGAGCGCTTCAGCTTCGTGAAGCCACCTCTTGGCCTTGACAACAACATCCTTCAGCTGCAGGCAATTGGGCAGATAAGCAGGGATGTTGTCTACTTCTTGTAGAGCATCGTCAAGTATTTTAATGCTGGGATATGGCCTGTGAAAAGACAACAGTGAAATCAAGTTCAATTCACAGAAGGCAAAAAAGATCCTCAACAGAAAAGATGCACATGCTAAACAAAGGTTTCGTATATCTGCAAATAAACTTCAGTGCTGGTTATGATGGAGTCCATTATTACACAGCATGAAGTCTCTCTGGAGCCATTAGTGGGTTAAGCACTGTCACAACATCATGATCCTTTTTATCCACCATGATCCTGCTCTGCAGACTTGGCACATTTCACTCTACACTGTCTAAATTTTAGCTGATTTTACATTTTCACTTCACATCTACAGACACTGTTTAAGAAAATTGTAAAGTATATAAAGGCGGTGTTTAGAGATGCTGCGCATAAACAAAGTTGTAGTAAGTACATTAATATCTGGAACTCAACAAGGAATTTATTAAAATTGTCAGCTTTCTTCTTCACTTATAGAAGAGAAATGATTTTCAGAGACTGATGACAACAGCTAGCAAGTAGTGGATGAGTAGAGTATTTGTAGATGTAATAAACGGCATGTCATCACTGTACTAACTATAAAAAGTGTTTACACTGAGAAAAAAGGTTTGTTGTTTGACACTTTGAAGATTAATTACATCTTTCTGAGCTTGGGACTGACACAAAAGCAAGTGTCAGATCAAGTGCAGCTCAGTGTCATCACCTGGCTTCCATGAGTCCAAGCGCCCGCTCCTCCCACTGCTCCGACACAGTCAGCAGCTCCTGCAGTCGAGCCATGGCTCTTTCCACGGAGCTGTGAGGAGCTAAGCCCACCCCCTGGTCTATCAGCCTCCTCATGGTGTCCAGACAGAGGTTGTCCGGCCTGCTGCTAGCTTGCTGCACCGCCTCCAGCCAGCGAGCCTGCTCCAGTCTTTCCCTGAGCAGGGGTAGCTGGGGCAACTCCACATCCAGGCCCAGGCTCACATCCAGAAGGTCCTGAAGCTCCTGCGGGCTGGGTGACTCATCAGAGAGGAGTCTTTCACTGCGCTGCTGGAAGTCATCCACCCGGGTTAACAGGTCCTGGAGGTCACATTGAATAGGTGTTAGGGACAAACATTGAAATAACTTTACAAAACTACTTCATTAACATTACTAATGTACTGCCACAGAAAGCAATATTTTTGTTTGTATGAATTTGAGATATTGTCAGCGCTCAGTGTAAAGTTTGTGGACAGAAACGAGTGTTTAAAGTTGAAAAAGCGGCTTTTAAAAAAAATCCCAAAATACAAAACTGTCACTTTTTTATATTTCAAATTCTGTTAATGAATGATTGAATCTCATTGAAGCTTACTGACCCTTAGTAATGGAGCCTGTCGGATGTTACACGGGAGACTGTCTAACTGTCGGACAAAAGACCTCAACTCATCCACAGTCAACTCATTCTGACTTTGGGACTTTCCTCCACCAGAGCGATACCTACATCACATAAAAAAGGATAAACATCAAAAAAGTCAGAACTGCTTTGAAAAGTAATCAAGTAAATGAGCTGTACTACCTCAACCACTAATATGGTCAGAAGTAACACTCAAAATAACTCATCACTGAGTGATTGTTACATACTACACAATGTACAGTGTGTTGCATTATGGGTCAAAATCATATTTATGCTGTTTGAGGTACAAATAGTGTAAATAGTAGTGCTGTAACACAATATCCAGTTAGACCAAAATGTGACTGAACACATGTCAAATCTGTTTTTGTAGTACCTCGTCTGCCTCTTCCCATTCAGAAGCTGTTGTGCCATCACAGCAACTTTATCAGCCTCTGAGGCAACAATGCGTAGCTGATCCAGGAGGCTGGTTTGTGGGAACAACTTTGTTTCTGCCTGCTCCACCAGGCTGTGGAGCTCTTCCAGACCTGACCAGAAAGGCGTACCAGAATATTCTTAAAATAAAAAACACACATCCACAGACTGCAGCACATTGTTAAAATGTATGACTGAATCCATGTGTGTGGATTGTGTCCTCATTTTCTGTTAAACAGTGAGATGGAAAAGCTGTAGATTGATGAGAAGATTAAGAATAAGCTGAAAATCAAGTAAAGTAATAGACACTTAGACAAAGGATGAGGAGGGTGTTGTTTGGGATGGAAATATCTTTTTTGTATTAACGTCTCACCTCTTTTCTTGTTGTCTTTGTTCTCCAGGATGTCCTGGACGTTACTCAGCCAGTCTTTATAAGACTCAGCACGCAGCGTCACTGATGCCATCAAGGTATACAACTGATCCAGTGTTAACTTGTAACTGAAGAAAAAGACAAACAGACAATGAATATACAAACATGATTTTGACTTTCGAACATGTTTGACAAAGAAGATACCTGACACTACTTGTACAATGAAAAATAAATAGACAGCCAGGCTTTGCTCAGCTTTTTTCTTTTTAGATTACATGGCTACTATTAATGGGATTAAGGAACAGGTATCGAAAGTAAAATTATGTGTTACTGCAAACCTAAACTGCAGTTTCATTCATGTAACATTATCATCCACTAGATTTAAAATTATGCATTCAAAAAGCAGAATTTAAACTGCACATGTACTTTCCTGGTACATTTTGGTCTTCACTGACAAACAAATTTACAGAAGTATTTTCTTCTGAATGGCTGAACAAAAACTATGTATTATATCCTTAATGTCATCATCTCTGCTAGAGCAGATTTTTCTTACTATCCTTTAGGGTCATGATCTATTTGTCAATATGAACCAGTTGTGATCCATGAAATACAGTATTCATTTTGAGCTCAATTATTTTTATACATATTAAAAACACAACTTCGTTTTGTGCAATTATTTGAGAAAAAAAGTGATGCAAGATTCTCCTTGTTTGTAGCAAAATGTCAGCTTAGCAGATGCAGTGAGAAGAAACATGAATTCAAACAGTTGGTGTGGTTACTGAACACTCACTTGAGTGTAAGTTTGTTATGTGGACAGGAGCAGATGTCTCGGGTGTGGTACAGACACACCATCTTGTCACGACTGCAGACGCAAGTGATGGCAGACAGGTAGCAGGTGGTCCGACACTTGCAGCACTGCCGCTCCTCATCTGGGAGTACCTCATAATCAACTTGTTGAGACTGCACCACACCCTGGGGATACAAAGTCACAGTCATTAGAGCCACAGAGGAGACAGATGAGCAGGATACGCCAGCTGTGCAGTCAAATAAAAAAAGCCTCTTGATCCAAATCTTTTATTATGATAAACATCTTAAAATGTTCAAGGTGTTCTCTAATTTAGCCTTGACGGCAGAACACACGGAAGACTTTAAAAAAAATAAATAAATAAAAAATCAACAAACAAACAAACCCACATACACACCTATCAATTTGTAAGTTTTGCTTTAACACCACCAAAAAAGTAAATACAACAAACTGAAAAATGTGTGCTCATCTTAAAAAGATGTCACACATACACCACAGTGGTGTCCGGTTCATTGTGTCTTAAATACATTTTTTTATGTTACAATTAGTGTACATGTGTAGATTTTAGTGGCTACAACTGCTAAAAATAAGTGATTGACTCCTTTCCCTTTGCCAGTAGACAAGTTTTCTTGTTTTATCTGGTGTGTCACATTCAATGTCACAACTAGCAGTGTCACTGGTGTTTCTAGTTTACTAGCACAGTGCTGTGCAGATGACAGGTGTGTTTACAGTGATTGTGTGTTAAAGGTGTGACAGCATGGATATTAAGTCACACAGCAGACAGAATATTAGCCTAACATGCTAATCCTAAGTAAAACATATGGATGAGACCTCATGTCTCTGTACAATCTCCCTGTAACAAAGTACAAAGTACATATTACTTTGTTACTATAGAGAGACAATACATAAGTATACAGGTGAGAACATGTGTTCCAACCAGTGGTTAAAAAAGGGGCGAAATTAGTGTATCCAACTGGGCATCATGTTTCCATCTCTGCCGATCTGAGCTAGAGCCAATAAACAATCGTGACTAATGTAGAGTCATTTGACCTGAGATTAACGCTGATTGTACCCTTTCCCACTGAAGGCAAATAAAGTCCTGTGTGAAAGGGGTCTCTGTTGTCCCATATGTGCCTTGATATAAATTTCATATCAGTACACCTTGTGAATGTCTGTAACATGTGTTCTGAAAGTTGAAACTATAAACTTAAATCACTGTCTCTAGTTATTAACACACTTACAGACTGGAACTACTCACCATCTTTTTAATGCTCTCTCTTAGTTCCTCTTCCTCTTTGATCATGTTGGTCATCTCCTTCTGCAATATTGTAGCCAGATCCACATCCATGGTGTCTGCTTTAAAGGCCATGTTACAAACCATCTCGTCATGGGAGAAGACACAGTACCTGCTCAGCTGACGATAGTGTTTCACACAGTCGCGGCCAAGAGGCATCTGCCAGAAAATATGAAGATGAGGTCAAAATATAATCATGGGCAAGAGTCACTTACACAGCAGAAACAGATTACAATGAATCAGATTTTTCAGTCATATAATCTTTATTTGTTACACATGAGTGACTGCTTGGTATTGTGTAAACAGACTGAACTCTTTTCTTACCCAGTCCATGGTACAAAAGTTGACAGCTTCAGCGAAGTTGAAGCCCTGGTTGAATCCACTGTGATATGCTCTAGGGAAAGTGATGACAAACTCACCCGCACATTGGTTGGTACGATAGATCTAGGGTTAGCACAAAAAGAAAGAAATTGTAACATTGTTCATGCAATTTACTTTCCCCTCTTTTGTTCTACTTCTCATTAAGTTTGAAGTCTTAATGTATATTCTCAACATTAATCTACAGTAGATTTAGCATGTACTACAAAAGGTATTACTGCAAGTGTTCTAAAACTTAATGCAATTACACAATCATTACATAACAGAGACAAAGCCATGTCTCTATTTGATCTTTTTTGTGTTTAGTGATGTGACAAATTGTGTCATCACACTTACTTACTTATTGAAAGATGCAGCCTCATCTCAAAGTGATGATACATGTTTGAGTGTAACAGTGGGCTGCTTACCGGGATGCCGTTGTTCATCAGTGTGTTGGGATTCATAATGGTGACCAGCTGGTGAAGCAGGTCTGGCTGGGACTCAAAGAGCTCAGGAGCCAGTTTCTTCATGACTGACTCAAGGTGTTCTGCAGCGTAACCTGGGGCCCCATACCATGTCTTTGGTTCCCCCCTGCACAAACAGTCAAACATGTTAGTGGAAACATGCCACAATAAACAATACTAATTTTATACAACAGAGGAATTGGCAGACCATTTGTTTGATTACATATTACAGATATTTATCATAGCTAAATGTTGTAACAACCAGAGAGTGCACTTTACCAGTGAAGGTAGTTTATGGAGTAACTCCAGTGGTCCTCAATGTGCCAGCAGAACGCAGAGAAACACATGCCCACGTACAGCCAGGGTAACTTCATCCCACAGATGTCAGCTGTAATGTGAGTCAGCACCGAGGCATCCAGCACTGGCATGTTGTTCAGGTTCCAGCCGCTGCTCAGGTAATGCTGAAGGTCAGAGACAGATCTCAACACTCAGCTCAACAGGGCAATATTTAATCACATCAAAAAACAAAAACAATCAGTGTCAACTGCACAGATGACTTTAGCTGTGATTTGGCACCATATAAATAATGACTGATTGATAACTTTTCCAGTTACCAGACAAAAAACAACCTGCTTTAGCGGGAAAGACTTATCTATTATCTAAGTTTTAGTCCTTATCTCATATATATCTCAATGTATCACCATGCTATTATATACATTTTGAACCCAGTTTTTTTTCTGCAGTAGAGGGTTTGAATAATGTTGAGATTTTTTTTGTTGTTGACATTTTTGCCTTTATTAAATAGTAGGCAGTGAAGTGACAGAGAGGAACAAGGGAGAGATGGATTTGACATGCAACAATAGGAACTGAATCAGGGACACCCTATTCAACTACTAGGGTGCCCTGTTAGACATTTGCATAATATGCAGTAGTGGTCAAGTTCAACAAATGTAATAAAACCGAAGGCACCAAATCAGGGAGAGAGAAAATAAATAAATAAATCACACTGTAGATAAATACAATAATCTTCCTCATAACAGATTCACGGTACCTCATCGTCAGGAGAGACTTCAAAATGGCTGTTGCTTATAGGGAAGCCGCTCCCAAACTCCTTGGAGGCAATATCCGCACCATACTCTACTGTGACATCCTCCTCAATGGTGCTGACTAGACGCCAGAACTCTTTCTCCACCAGCTCAGTAGGAACCATCTAAAATACAGCAAGATGACATGGAGACATAATTATATTTAGAAATAACATGCTGGCAGTAACATGTTAGTAAGCGTCAATCTCTTCAGGATATCAGTGTCTGTCTCAAAACCCCAATCCAGGTCACCAATCCTGACCTCTTCACCTCTCTCACTTTCTTTGTGCATAAAGAGTTACCTCACAGTGTGTGTAAGAGGTTGAAACATCTAGTAAGATAATCAATAATGACAGTTTAAGGAAAACTGCTCTCAAAATGATCTCTGGAAGAGCATTTGGTATGTGAGAGGTGTAACCTTATGATTCTCACCAAAACAACCCAGTTGGCGCCACTTTTACATAAAATTTTCATTGGTTTAGGCATTTTATCATGTCTGCCCTTGATGTTGTATCTCTGACAGTTTGTATTGCTTTTCTATTTAAGTAAAGTACATGAGATGGAAACAGTTGTATTTCCTCTTCTTATATTTCAAACTGACTCAGTCACTGATCACTCCCATTTTAAATCATCAGTAGACTAAACAAGCTATCAGAGTTAAACACCATTTATTAAAATGAGAGCATTATAAATCCCCCAAACTAGGCTGAGAAGAGCTGTAATTACCAACAAAAACAGACTAAGTAGAATGGAAACCAGCCGGACATCAACTGGCAAGTGGTGAAAACTTACGTGAACTGGCATGTTGAAATAATCAGACTTGAAGGAATCGGCCATGTCTCCAAAGGCTTGGAGGGTGTAGCTCCT
>JANJYQ010066212.1:3921-15200 GCA_024605255.1 Rastrelliger kanagurta | reverse complement strand
AAAAAAAAAAAAGAATTATGATCAAATTCACACCCCGTACAAAAATATATAATCACAATCAACCCATCGTGGCAACTGAAACTTGAGTAAGACCACTGACGAGTATACAACAAGGTTACCTGTTCATCCTTACCAGATATATTAACTATTGTTTATGGCTCGGGTAAGAAATAGAATATCTTTCCAACCTGCGTAGTCTCTTCAGCTTAGGGGTATCAGTACCGTACTCGCATCGTCCCCGGTTTGTTTCTGGTGAGGGGCTTTTCGCTACTTGTAAGTTTCTCTCACTTTCTTCTCATGTTTCCTGTATCTCTCTAATTTTGACAATTAAATGAGGGTGAAATTTACAAAAAAAAAAAACACACACAAAAAAAAAAACCCCCACAGTTTTGTGATAACATATCAGGGTATAAAGAAGAAACCTATATTACTGTCCATGCAGTGGGTATGTACAAACCTGGAGTTACTTATAAAATACTTGCAAGATTAATAAAGTATCTAATCTAATCTAATGTATTGTTACGCTATAATGGTTTCTTTTTGAGTTATAGCTAACACTTTAGCTAACATATTTTTAATGACACAAAGTTTAAATTCTATAATAACAAACTTATCAAATATGACAGGTTTTGGATTCCAATATTTTTATGACTAAAAGTGACTGTTGTAGTGTAAAAAAAAAAAACAACTAACTAAAACATAGTGCATGAATATTATAGAAGTTTAATATTCTATATCTTAATAGCATAGTAGACACCACAATGAAATGCAGGGAAGCTGTATCAACAAAAAAATATGAATGTAGTTTGAAAATGTGTAAAATTTCACCAAATTTGGTTGTCTGAAGAAACTTTTTATGAATAGGATGGGTTTCGTTGGTTGGCCTAATGCAATATTATATATTATATTATATTTATATTATTGTAAAACCCTGACCATGTCTCTGCTGTGAATAGATGATGTTAGATCTGATTCTTTTCAAAATTTCAAACTGACTAACTGACTGAAGAGTCAGTCGTTTTCCAGAGTCTCTGTAGGTTTAAGTGGTTGCGATGTGAAACAAGATACTTCTCCTCCTATTAGGTGTGATGTGGTTCTTAGTAATCTGTTAGGACTTAGTAGTTATTAATATTGCAAAGAATCAGTAGTCTGCGGCGGCTAATTGGAAGTGAATATCAGAAGCCATATCTCATCCCAGAAAAGGTCACAGATACATAAAGTCATTCATGTTATACCTGTCTCTTCTTACCACCAGGGATGATCCAGAGTGGTATTTGGCTGAGTCCCTCATCACAGGCCAGAGGGGCTACATCCCATACAACTTTGTTGCAATGAACACAGTGGAGACTGAAGCGTATGTCATACAGGAAATATACTGCTCACAACGCCATATCACTCAACCTCAACGCCATCTCATATATTGCATTCCGTGTCCCTGAAAGAAGGGAAGTGGTTAGTTCAGAATGTGAACCCTATTGTGTGTTTGTGCTGCAGGTGGTTTTTTAAGAACATTTCTAGAAATGATGCCATGAGGCTCCTCCTTGCTCCTGGGAATACGCAGGGCTCCTTTCTGATTCGAGAGAGTGAAACAACCCCAGGTAAACAGATCTTCATGTCATCATGGCATTTTGACTCACAATGTGTAAACTTAATCAAAGTTTCTATTTCCTGAGGTGGTTTCTCTTCTGAAAATACGACAGGTTGGAATATTTTTTTTCACAATGTTATGTTGACTACAGCATATTTAATCATTGTAAATGCATGGGTGTAATTACCATATAACGTGGGATCATGCTCATAATTACTAGTGACATCTGTAACTTGCTCTGTTTTTTTATTATTACTGGTAGTGTTTCTAAAATAAGACTCATTTCCCATAAACTGTCTTCCTGTTTCCCAGCAATTTCCATTAGTTTGATTTATGCTAATCCCAAAAGATATGTGTAATAAATCAGTGTGTTTATCCATGTGGCTCTAGGGATGTCAATGTTATCCGGTCATCCAGTTATGTCGGTCAGTCAGTCCAGACTGAACATCTCCAGAACTATTGGATTGATTGTCATTTACTTTGAGGCAGATAACCTTTGGTAGTCTCCTAACTTTTCCTTTAGTGGCACATTGAGTTTGAACATTAATGAGATTGAGTGAAATGTCTCAATAAACCATGATGAGGTCAAAAGTTCACCTTGTCCAGTACTACCTATAACTAAATATCTGCAAAAGTTAAGATGTTTCTAATGTCAGCTCTACTTTGTGCTTAGATGAATTTGGTGTTAATTTAGTGGTGGTAAATTTCTACATGTATTATTTCATTTCTGTTTTGGATCAGAAGATCAGAAGTTCATTATGCTTCTTTTTTGTTCCAGGGTCATACTCTTTATCTATCAGGGAACTCGACCACAACACCGGTGAAGTGGTCAAGCACTACAGGATCCGTAACTTGGACAGTGGTGGCTTCTACATCACAGCCAAAATATCCTTTAACTCCCTGAAGGAGCTTGTCCAGCATCACTCACGTGCGTTCAGTCTCATCTTGAGGGATTCATAGAGAAATTTGCTGCGGGGTCACCATCTGTGGATAGACTTTTAACCTGGTTTGTTTCTGTCATCCAGGTGAGGCAGATGGTTTGTGCACAAAGCTGGTGAAGCCATGTCAGTCGAGGGCACCGCAGAAACCATGGTGGCAGGATGAATGGGAGATTCCCCGTGAGTCCCTGAAACTGGAGCGCAGGCTTGGAGCAGGCCAGTTTGGAGAAGTTTGGATGGGTGAGTGATGGAGAATCATGTGAGAGAGAAACAGAAACAGCATGCAGGCTTAGTATTGAGGTTTATAACAAGCTGATTGAGCACCCATTTTTTTGTTATTGCGCAGTGTAATTAGATACAACTATGCATGTGCAACAGTTAGTTGCTTAATCTAGTTATGGGCTTGACTTTGTGACTTTAGTCAGGGTTTTTCTGCAATGTGTGCTGAAGCATTTCCATAATACAGTCTTAATTGTAGGCTTGTTTGAGCGGGTTGACTGAAGAATAATGTGGGTTATTAACCCTGTTATGCAACATCAACCATACTACATAAATCAATCTTCCCAATGAACTTATGAATTGGAAGATTAACAATACTTGCATGAATGTCAAATTGCAACTGTTGAGTATTGAGTTTAAGAGAAAGCCATAATGTTTTGCTCAAGGAAGGGTATCAGTTGAAGTAATCTGTGCCACAACCCTATTATTATTCAATTGGAGGGGTATTTTATTTCTATTTTCCATTACCATTTGCCAGCACAAATCTACATCCCAAACGAAACAGCATATAAGAGCTAAAACACTGCCAACCATGGAACTTGTCCTCATTTCATAGCCGCCATGTATCTACAATGTCTTCTTGCATGTAGTCTGAGCATCATTGTTTGTTTCTTTAACCACATCCAAACATTGTCATTATCTCTTTGACGTCTATGGGAGTGACTGTCATTGGCTGTGAAATGTTTACTCATGGTAGTTAATAGAAAATATGCGGTAATCAACCTTTTATAACACTGGAGAAGATTTCCCTCGAAGATAAAAGAGGTGGAGGAATGCTTTGAATAGAAAATGTAATTTGTTCCCAGTATTACTAAGCTTCATGCACAGTGTGAGTTACTCAGTGCATAACAAGGCAGTTGACAAAGCTATGGGTTTGCTTGAGATAATATACTGACATAATTGTTCATGTAACAGAGATAGACTGATATCCTGTTTGTGTGAGTGCTATGTTTAGTTGTTAGTTTAGCATGTAACTCATGAAATTACAGTGTGTTTAATTCATGAGCACTGAACTATTTTGAGTAACAAAACAATATTTAAACATCTATTTTCAGGTGTCTACAATAATGACAGGAAGGTGGCAATAAAGAATCTGAAAATGGGGACGATGTCAGTGGAAGCCTTCCTGGCAGAGGCCAACATGATGAAGAACTTGCAGCATCCTCGCCTTGTCCGCCTCTTCGCTGTGGTTACCCAGGAACCGATTTACATTGTCACAGAGTACATGGAAAATGGTAGGTAGAAACATGTTGCACAGCTTGTTGCATTTTACTAATATGTTACTAACAGCACACTAACCATGAATTATCACTGGAAACATCAAAAGAAAAGGAAAACCTACTAAGAGGGTATTTCCATCCAATGAATACTCATTGAAAGATAATTCAAAAGAAATCCCTCTGTAATCATACCGGCTCCTTTCGTTTTAGTTTAGTCAACTAAAATATGTCTAAACCTGTCTGAAATGATGGCTTCCTTAATCTCTCGCACCGTTACCCTCAACACCAAAGATGGTGTCATCAAGACAAACTCTGTGCCAGGAGACTACATAAAGAAACACTCAGTGCCAAGTCACGGACGTCAGGATCAAACATGTCGATTTGTTATCAGACTGTGGGTGCCAGAGAACATGCTCGAACAAAATACTGGGCTGCACTGTGTGTTTCACCCTTTTTTATGAGTCACAGTGTTTTCATATGCTCCACTCCACTGACTCCGTTGAATTAGTTGAAGACCTTTTGATCACACAACCACAGGTACCCCCTCCCCTGTTTATTTGTGTTTGATACATGACACAAAATGAGAAGCACATTACTGTAAATATGAAGCATATTCAGCATATGTAATTGTAAAATGCATGCGACCACAAGTCATCAACCTCGCCTCTCAAAGCATGCTGCTCTGCTGAAGTGGCCCAGCCTCTCATAGTCTATTTTCAGCTTCTCCTCATGACCTTCCTATATTCGCTGCTCTGCTGTAAAATATCTCAAAGCAAACATGAACTTTCACTTGCTTTCCAGACAGGTCTCTGGTGTTTACTTGCCAAAGGGAAGTCTCACTTGGGCAGCCTGAGAAAAGTGGGTGTTAAAATTGGAATAGGTGATTCACCAGGTTATTGTTCCCTGAGACCCCTGATGAAATCTGGCTTTTTTCCAGAGTCTGTGTCCATGAACACAAACACACTTAGAGGCACATGCACAAGACACATGTGCTCAAATGTTGGCACACCGCACGGTTGTGGCAGTAAACAAATATTGCTGTGACAATGGCAGTTTGTTCGGCATCTTGTCACTGGATGTTCCTCTTTTCCCTCCTCCTTCCTTACATAACAAAGTGCATGTGAAATTAGTGCAAATATAAAATAAGGTCATGGTTACAGCTGCAAACAACTTTTTATATTGCAAGTGCCATGCTGAGTAAATGTTTATTATGCTCAAATGCTATATGAAAGTGATCCTGTATTTATTTCACTTTAACTTCCAAAAGTCTTTGTGGGGCTTTTTTTGTGGGAACAATAACAAAAAGCAGAGAGAGATGTTGTCACAAACACAACAGCAGTCTTGCAGCTGAATTGAATGGAGTGCCTTTGTATAGTCTTCTATGAGTGGCCTGTAAACCACCAGCAGTGGCTTTACATGAGGCTGTCTCTTTGTCTGGGATCCACGTGTGGACAGGAAACAATTGCTGCCTCTGTTGTCAAGAAAAAGGATGGTGCGGAGTTCCCGTCTTTTCAATTTGTCCCTTTTTTGTGTGTTTTTATTATCAAAGACAACAAAGATGGAAAATAACAGGCGAGTCATCATAGTTTCCCTTTGTGACCTTGACAAAGGACACTCATTTGGCTCTCAGACTTCAAAAGCAGTCTTCCGGACTTAAACAGAGAGGAGCAAATGTCTCCTCTTTCCTGGCACAGTCATTCCTCCTAAAGTATTTCCTTTGGTTTTACTTGGTTGGCTAGCGTGCAGGGTTATTGTTCAGTCTTAATCAAACTCCGCAAAGTCTCAGGAACTGCTGTGTGTTGTCAGAAACTATGCATCAACTTGACTGATGCTCTGTGTGCTTCCTCAAACTGTTATGTTCCCTGACTGGTGCTATTCTGGTCCAACTCTGTCTATTTATGCCTGTAGGGAATGATGGTGTGTTTGACCAAGGACAGTGCCATTAGTCTTCTGAACAAAGCATGACTTCACCTTTTTCCAACTGATATGACCTGTCATTGTTGCTCAATCTTCTTTTGGATACAATACAATAAATAAGAAATATATCTGCAATATTGTGCTTGTAGTGATGACAACTATAGTTCTTTATTTGCAGAAATATGATGTTGATATTCACCTGTTTATGCTGACATGACCTGTGGGATGAGTTAATAGAAACATCATGTTTACAGGTAGTCTGGTGGATTACCTAAAAACAACGGAGGGGAGCAATTTGCCCATGAACACGCTGATCGACATGGCGTCTCAGGTAAAACATCTCTGCTTACTCTTATTGTATTTGCACTCTTATCTCTAGGCTCTTTTCACTCCCTTTACCAGATTCCTTTTTCATTTATTCTTTCACTTCCTATTCTCTCAGCATGATCCTCAGAAACAGGAAACTGGGCACTGTTGTAGTGCAGCTTACGCTCAACACTAATCTCGTAATAAAAACAGACCTGTGTGTGTGTGTGTGTGTGTATATGTGTGTGTGTATTACGTTGACTGTAGGTCTAGACACTGTGGCATAAATAAAACTGTTACTACCAAACACCACTAAAAGGCGACAAAAACAAAGACTGTTTTTCTTCACCATGCCAGATTTTTAATTATTTCACAGTGTTGCCAGGTCAACTATCAAAACCTGTAGGCAGAACCTGAAACTGACTATATGATGCAGATTTTCCATTTAGTTTCTCTGATTTTGTCGCACTGTCTTTCATTAACATACCATATAAAGTTATTTCACTTCTCTACCAAAGACATGTCCACTGTTAAGTTATCATTAGCCTACAGAAGTTCATCTTGTTAATATTTTGAACTTTGAATGTAAAGTGAAATGGAACATAAAATCGAACATGGTATTGTAATTGTAATTATCCCTAATACAATTCTAATTTTTTGCAAGGTTGATATATGTATTGTGGGTGTGGGAATAGAAAACACAACCACAGGAAGAAAGACTGATGTTTTGAAGTTTAACAAGAAAAAAAAAGTCTTCATTCAGGGTGTAGGCAAATTCTTCAACGCCTTAGAGCCTGGCATAGCAAAGTACAGTTTATACAGAGCTTTGTGGTGAATATATTTTGCATAAAGATGCCTCCAAATCCTTCTTCATGCACTGACAGCATTTGCGGTAAAAGCTCTGAGCAAGAAATTTTAACCATCATGTGTTGGAACATAAAATTCAAATGATTAATGACTATGCTCCTGACACTGTATTGCACACTGCCCTAAACTTAGATTCCTGATATATTGAATACTAGATAATTAACTATGAGAGTGATTTATATGGTTATCAGATTAAATGAAAAAGAGAGAAAAGAGCTCTTCAGATTCCTGAATGGAAGTCATGACAACGGTTGAAGTGTGTGAAATACAAAGATATGCGTACATGTCAGGTTTATGACAAGACCCCCAGGGCGAATGTCACCTATGTGATAGATTCTTTAGTCTGAAAGATGCACCGCTGATGCAGGACAGCATACTTACATACTGAGAGATGTCAGTTCTTTAGAAATCGCAAGGATTTTCTCACCTCAGTTTCCTCATTGTATTAAGTGTAGTTTCAGTTTTCTTTTGAGGTATGCCCATGTGTAAATTAGTCATGCAGTGTCTTATTTATGAAAAAATGCATTCCCTGGAGTAATCTGTCAGTCTGTGGTGAGGCATAGGCAGAACCACAGCTTTCAGTATCAGGAAGTAGAACTGCTGTTGAGCATGCACAGCTGTGCACCTGGGTGGAGTACATGGGTGGAGAACAGAGGTGAAGGGTATATGAAACTGACCTGGGGAAGTGGTAAACTCCCTGGTCTGGAAGAATATGTCTGCTCATCTGTCCAACACACACAAACATTACACAATACTGAAACATGCACAGGATCTTCACCTCGTGCTTGAGAATACGCAGACTCTGATGATGTGCTGTCCCCTGCAGGTGGCAGACGGCATGGCTTTCATTGAGAATAAAAATTACATTCACCGAGACTTGAGAGCTGCCAATATTCTGGTGTCTCATGAACTCATCTGTAAGATTGCCGACTTCGGGCTCGCCAGACTCATTGAGGACAACGAATACACAGCCAGAGAGGGTAAAAAAACCTTGCAGAGAATTAATATCCATCACTTGTTTCATTCTTTTAAGGCTTTTAAAACCTTTTTGTCAGGCAAAATAATGCCTTATAGATCAAGTTGTGTGTTTTTGTTTGAGTGCATTTTCAAATAATGATTTTAAATGGAATTACACAAGGTACAAGCATAATGAAACAGCTCCACTTCCTATATTTAAATCTAATATGCACAAAGATTTCTGTGCAGTAGCTCCACCAAGTGTTAAATGTTTGAGAAACAATTTTCCTCCTTTTCCATAGGTGCAAAGTTCCCCATCAAGTGGACTGCCCCAGAGGCTATTAACTATGGCACCTTTTCCATAAAGTCTGATGTGTGGTCATTTGGGATCCTCCTGACGGAAATCGTGACATACGGACGCATACCTTACCCTGGTAATTACTCATATGCTTTGCATCATATCACACAATCAGGGGTCTACTTAGAGGACCAGGCCATCACCAAATTATTTCATTACATCACTGCATTGTAAGTATAGCATGATTTACAATTGCAGAAAAAGAAATCATATTCACGGTCTTCTTTTTTGTTCAGGTATGTCCAACCCAGAGGTGATCCAGAACCTGGAGCGGGGTTATAGGATGCCAAAGCCAGAAAACTGTCCTGATGAGCTTTTTGGGGTTATGGGTATGTGCTGGAAAGAAAACCCTGACAACAGGCCAACGTTCGAATATCTGAGGGGTCTCCTGGAGGATTTCTTCATTTCAACAGAGAGACAGTACCAGGAGTAGCCCCGATGGAGCAAAAAGACATTTACAGTGCTTATAGTCAAACTAAAGGAGGTGGATGCTGGATTTTGTTTCCTTTTTTGAAGAGTACATGCCTTTATATTGAGAGCATACTAACTGAGAACCCACTTCCTCCCCCTTTACTTCTGCATCAAACTTATTCTAAAGCAGCTTCTTATATGATACATTCAACCACATGTGGAACTATGAACCTCAATCTGATGTTGCAGTAACAGCTGGATTACTGCAGCGCCAGCAACAGAGAGGAGAGTGATCACCATGCTGCTTTGAAAAGTGTATGCTGGAAGCTGATATAGCTAATTAACCAGCTGCTCTCCTGGTGCTCATTATTAAGATGTAAATACCTTCACAATGCTTCAACTGTGTTTTATCTCTGCCGTTTAATAAATGTATTTTACTTAGGTTACAGTAAGATGTTTAATGTGAATTTTGTATTGCTCTTAAAAAATAAATTTGCACCCTCATAAAGTGAACAACTATTAGCCAGATTATTATTAGTGATATGCATCATATAAAACCATTCACCTAAGTTTTATTTGTGCACTTTGGCTTCCAATGGTTAGGCCAGCACCTTGAATGCCATTAATCTGGGAATGGGTGGATAGAAATGCTGTATACAGTCTGTTAATGTATAGATGCAGTATGCGCCTGTGTGTTGTTGGAAATATCTACCTAAAATATATGAAAGCAACTCAGAATATATATCTCAGATCATCCACATAGTCCTTCACAAATACTTTGGATTAGTGGTGAAATAACAAATTACAAATACTGTAATGAAGTTCCATTATAGTATTATAAGTAGTTATGGTGTTGTACAATTTTATATACCAGTTAACACTTTCAGTGTTTGACAGAGCTACAGTATGTTATCATCCATTAACTTATATTAAAAAAATATAATCATGTTATGTAGGATTGGGCNNATAGATAGATAGATAGATAGATAGATAGATAGATAGATAGATAGATAGATAGATAGACTACACATAAGCTACAAGACAGAAACATAGGCTTACATACATACAAACATACAAACAAAAAAGTAAGTAATAAGATCTTTATATACACTGTATGTGTAAAGATCTTTATATACCGTCCATGTATAAGAACAGGCTCAGAGCCGTTGATGTAACACTATCGCCCCCTGTTGACGCGCGCTACAAACTACATTGAATTGTTGGTACGTAAAACAAACTATCCGCCTCTTGTCGCTGTTGTCTCTTGTGGTGTGCGGTGAAAGCCAGCCAAGGACTAAAATGGCGCTTACTTCTCAAGGAACAAAGAAAAAAGTTTGCTACTACTATGATGGTGAGTACTTGGTATGCTTGTGCTTTTGAGCGGCGGACGTACAAATCGACGAAATATGTCACTTCGGAGTCAACAAAGCCTGCCGTTTATTTCCCCTCTTCGCTAACCTGGCACGTTAGCTAACGTTAGCTAGCTCGAGTCGCAGGCGGCTCTCTCATCATCTCAGTCTTGAGTGCACACAGGGTTAAAATACCTTTATAGTGTTTGCACAGTTTTTACCTAAAAGCGGCTACTGCTCTTTAAAACAATATTGCAGGCGTTTACTCAGCAGATATTAGCACTTCAGGTAAATCGCTTATCGTCCCGGAGCGTGCGTGCTAACAATGGGGATATGAGCAGCTACTACATTGTCACCCCAATTAACACGTAGCTAATATTAAAATGGCTCATATAGCTGCTTAGCTGTGAAATGCAAGGAAGGGAAGCGTGTGTTGATTATGTGATCGACATTAAACGCTACTTGTAGCAAAATGGCACTCTGAAACTGAAGCTGAGTAGTTTCTATAGTTTAATGGAGGCGATTTAATGCTAAACATGTCTGAGAGAGAGAGAAGGAGGTCTCCCTGCAGGATTATGTCTGACATGCATATAATTACCGAAATCCCTAACTTAACTTCTCACTGCATGCATATTTATATTCTGTGTAAAAGTGTTTTTTTTTTATGTTTGTTTTTGTTTAGTATTTTGCAGATTGAATAAGCAACATGATGGGTTTTTTTTTCAACTTTTCATTCTGTTTCTATGCTTTCATTTCAGGTGATGTTGGGAATTATTACTACGGCCAAGGCCATCCCATGAAACCTCACCGTATCCGCATGACTCACAACCTGTTGCTCAATTATGGGCTCTACAGAAAGATGGAGATATATGTATGTTTGTATTTATTTTAATCAAATATTACACTTCAGTAGCTTTTACTTTTGATTCTCAGAAACCAATTTTTTTTCCGCCCCTTCTCTGTTTCAGCGTCCACACAAAGCCAGCGGAGAGGAGATGACCAAGTATCACAGTGATGATTACATTAAGTTCCTGCGTTCTATCCGGCCAGACAACATGTCAGAGTACAGCAAACAGATGCAGAGATGTA
>JANJYQ010065734.1:3376-13590 GCA_024605255.1 Rastrelliger kanagurta | reverse complement strand
TTTTTTTTTTTCATACTCCCTCCATTACACCTTTCTTCCCCACTATCTGATTCACCCTCTCTCTTCATTGCATTTCAGCTAATTTTACACATGTACTTAGTCACCGTTTTCTGTCGCAAGCTTCTTTACCTCTCTCTTTCTCCCTTTTCTCTCTGTGCCACACCGATGTTAATGTGGTTAGGTGTTAAGCTAGTGTGAGGGCCAGTACAAGTAATTACATTTGCATTATTGAAGCTGCTGGCTTTAATCAACTGCCCTCTCTCTCTATTCCTCTCTCTTTCGCTTCCTCTTTTTTTGCTCATTTTTATGTGCCTGCCTCAAAAAAAAAAAAAATCACCTTCAAACATTTTCTACTTCTATATCTTGCTTTTCAATGCTCTCACTTTGCCTTTATTTGCTTTCTTCTCTGTAATGCTTTTAAATCAGTCGTATTTTTCACTCTCTTTAATATCCTCGCGCTTTATTTAATAATAATAATAATACGTTTTTATTTATAGAGCCCTTTCAGGATACTCAAAAGACAATTTACATAAGCTGAAATAAGAAAGCAACACAATGCCCATAACCTACAATATTAATCACACGTTAAAAGCAGTTCTGAAAAGGTAAGATATGATTAGTGATTTGATCGGCTCAGATGTGTTTGTGGAGAGAGTTCAAGAGGGAGGGAGGGAGGGAGGGGTGGGGGGCATCAATCAAGAAGGCTCTGTTGCCCAAGGTCTGGTACTTGGTCCTGAGTGGAGGAGACAGGAGGTTGGCACAAGTGGAGGGGAGGCTGTGGTGGTGGAGCAGGTCAGTGAGGTTTGAGGGGGTTTTGTTATGGAGGGCTTGAAGAGTGAGGAGAAGGACTTTGAATTGGATGTGTTGTGGAACACAGAGCAAAAGGAGGTTCTCGAGGACAAGGGTGATTTGATTCCTCTCTTTTCAGAATTTTCCGTATTCAGTATGACTTGCCTTGTCGCTTGCACATTTTACATCCTCGAGGTTAAATCATTTCATTGAAAATTTCTGAAAATTTGGATTGGATTGCTGAAGAGAAGATGGACCGGGTAGTTAGTAAAATTGTAGCTATAAAGAACTAAAATAATAGAGAAAAAGTGAGAAAAGGCTAAAAAGAAAATTAGGTTTTTTTTTAATCAGTTTATGATTGTTTGCAACTTTGTATTTGCTTACAAGAAATATACCTCAGCAGCTTTCATTCTCCTCCGTAGTGAACTAAATGAATACTTTTACTTTTTACACTATTAGTCTATTTTTTTTTTTTTACTACTTCTATATTTAATATTATTAACAGTATCTTACTGCGCTTTTACGACTGTGGCATCTTTCCCCCCACTTTGAGTTATGAAATCACAACAGCAGAAGCAGAAAAAGATGGTGATGCACTTCAGAGCATAGATAGGTTTTCAAAGCTGTCTGTGCTCTTTGTTTTGACTCTCTACTGCCCTCTGACGGTCTCCCTTCCACTCTTGATCACTCCCCTCCTCTCCATTTTAATGGAATTGTCCATTCTTTTTTCTGTTCTCCCTTAATTCCCCTCCTTATCTTCTACATCCTTCTACATCCTTCTCTCTCATCCCTCGATCCAACTCCAACTCTTCCCCCTCGCCCACCTTCTGTTTTTCCCATTTCCTTGTCTATTTTCATCACTTTGGTCGTGCTAATGAGGCTAGACTTGAGTAAATGTTTTGAACATGCTATTATGTCTCCTCTGCTTTGTTTTGTCCCCTGGTGTTTCATTTCTTTCCATGCTGTACTGCGTTTTACTTTGTTACTGATTGATGTTTAGTTAGAACTTGGGGCTTTTTTTCCATGAGACATGACGAAGGAAGGATTTTTTACAATTCTTTCTTCTCTTTTTCATCATATATTTTTTACTTTATATTTATCCCCTATGCTTTACATGTTTCCTTTCCATATTTCTCACCTTTTTTCCTCATCTCTTGTCCTGCTATGCCACTACCCCTCCCTTGCACTTTGCTTTCACTCTCACCTGCTTTCTTTTGCTCCCGTTTTCTATTTTCTCCCTTTTTATGCCTTCACTTCTTCCACTCGCTCCCTTCTCTTTGTCAAATCCAATATGTTGGATCTTTGATCAGCTGAGGCAACAGGAGGAAACTCTCACATCTTCATTATTCATACACTCTACCCCTTCTCCCGCCATCTGTCCATCCACTGAGTCGGACCCACCAAGAAAAGTGGAACCGGCCCGCTTCGCTGAACGAAAGGACACACAAGGCACGCAAACATAAAGTCCCACTTTCTCATCCAGGTGTCAACAGCCTCTCGTTCTCTCCTCTTTTGTTCACTCCGTTGCTCGCTGTCCCCCCTCTTCTCTCTCCCAGTCAGTTGAATCAATAGCTCCTCTTCACCCCTCAGTCCATTCTATTAGAGACAACAATGGCTCCACACTGGACTAAGATTGCCTCCTATTGTGGCACTGGATGTCTATCAGCAAGGTGGACAGAACCAACACAACAACGCTGCATGGGGACGTGTGTTTGAGAGAGAGAGGAAAAGAGACATAAGGATGCAGGAGAGGAGGAAGAGAGAGAAAAAGAGAGAGATGACAGGTAGAGATAAAGTGTGGACAATAATGGACGTTCATTGTAGTAGAGAAGACTGAAGGACAGGGCAGTGATCTGTCATTCCCTAGTGTATGTGTGTGTGCGAGAGTAGGGGGGGGATTATATCAAAGAGATGACAGGTTGTGATAAGGTGGAGACAAAGGTGGAGATAATTATAGCTGTTCAAAGCTACAAGAGGTCTGGCCATAATTCAGTCTCTTGTCTTGCTCATGTGTGTGTGCATGTACGAACATTTATGGTTTCAGGATTGAGGGCTGTAAGCTTGAATGTATTGTGTACTGGTGGTTGACAAGTTGCAGACACAGCAGTAAAATTAGTCCAGCTGGTAGTAAAATACCTAGTCTGTACGAAGAATTATCTAACCTAAAGTCAAGTGTGAAAAACCTCAAGACTGTGATTTACACAAGATTTACACAATCTTAAAAGTTTATTGCAAGCCACACTGTGCAACATGGAACTAATAAATTTGGGTACAACATCCAATTTGATGTAAGTACACTATACAATGATCAAACCTACTGAATACAAGTCAATATATGAGATAACATCATCAGCGTATGTGATCAATCTGTGCCACTTTAGCGGTAGATTAGTGCCAAATAAGAATTGAGGCCTTGCTATAGTGGTATTTATGTTCATAGAAAAACACAAAAAACAAACAAGGCTTCTGAGCAACTCAACAAGCTTTTCCATGACGTAATGATATAATGGACCTTCACAACCAAACACAAAATTACTTAAGTGTAGAGATGGATGGTGGGAAAATGGTGGTTACATAATCACTTGCTTTTCCTTTCTATTTGTTTTTTTCCTCTATAGGAGGATAGAGGTAACTTCACTCTACGAAGTAGGGAGAGATGCTTAACTATTACTTTAACCCAGGATGGAACATTTTGGTAGCATCTTTAACTCAAAACAGGTTCTTTAGACAAGCTGTTTAGTAATATCATATGAAAGTACATGAACACGTTGCAGATATTTAACAAGCACTTTAATACTGCCATGGTGAATTTACTGTGCTTATAAATAAAACCTGTGTGTCCTGTACTTTTCACAACCCCGTAAAGCGATCAACACCACCTTGTCCCCCTGCTAACAAGTTTTTATCAAGCATAACTGTTAATTTAAATTTCTTATTACATATCTGTCTCCATCCATCCTTCCTGTGCCTGATTTTCTAGCTTCAGCCTTTATCCTCACCTCTTCTACCCCCAGCAGCTGTTACTGCTTCCATCTCCACTGACCTGCATGTAAAATAGCTTAGCTAACATAATGCCACTTAATCTGTTGATGTGTGAGAAAGAGAAAAGGAAATGAAGATGGGAGAGTGAAAATCAGATGGAGGTTAAGTATTTTAAGGTCTAAGTTGTTCTCCAACAGTGGATACATTTACATGCACACCAATAAGGCTTGGAACACAGACAATACAAACACATACACATACATGCTGTCAAGCATCACACACACAGACACACCAGCTGGTGGTGTGTGTGTAGGTGGTGGATTGAGTGACAGCCCAAGGTGACGTTAGAGATCCCTTTGGGACCTCAGAACAGGACATGGCGTCTGGTTTGGTCTGGCTACCGTCTGCTAGACGTCGGTCCTCGGACCCCTGTTTCTGCTCGAGGGAGACCCCATCTCTTGCTGGTACCGTGGAAACAGATGGTTGCCTTGACAATGAGCAGACACACACCGACTGGCTAAGGCTCCAAGGGAGAGGCTGGAGACAGCTCAGACGTGGAGCAGCAAGAGAGGGAGCTGTTGACCATTTAATCATTACGTATTTTTACACTAATTAAATTCTGTTTACTTATTATGTTGATACCGTAACCACAGCAGGACTCACATTACACGAGTCCATGATAAAGTTAACCTGACAAGAATGAGATATACTACCTGATTCAAGACTTAAAATATTATTCTTGCCAGGTTGTCTGGCATACTGGTGTATTATTGAGCAAAATGAAAACAGTTAAACAGTTAAAATTTAAAAAAGACTAAGTTAACTCATTTGCAGTTTTGAGCTGCTGTATTTAGGCATTTGTCTCTTTTTTGGGTCTTTATGTTCTTTAAAGTTACATTAAAAGCTGTGTCTGATTAACAGGATCAAATTTCCTAAGACATTTGGATCATGCTACACAGCACTATGTCAATCTCTGCCACGCGAACCAAAAAAAAAAAAAGTCAGAGGCATTTTCGTGTCGGCCCCCCATTTGTCAAGACGAGCGTTAAAATATAATAAGTTCAGATCCCACGGTGAAATTAAATTTCTCAAAGTTAGGTCCTCGTCTGGAAAAATACATTTAAGAGCCCCTGCTGTAAAAGGCATATCTGCAGAATTAGCATAAAAGGCAGGTTTTCATCTGCTGGCTTTAAAACAGAGCCCTCGGGGGTGTGCTGGTGGAATAATGGACTTTTTAAACTTTTTGACTTCATTTCCCTCGCTGGGCATGGCAGGTAAGACATACGCTCGCCGGCTGTGCATGGGCGCCACATAGCTGTTACATATTGAGTGCACTTCAAGCTGTCCATACCTGTATATTGTAACGAAGATTAAAATCGCTTTGCGGCTTTTGAGTGACTGCTACTGCGCGCGTTAATAATACATTACGCTTTGGGATTAACAGGACATGTTTAAATCAACAGCACAATATTGGACAGAGATGACAGTTCCATTTAAAGTCTTTGAAAAGGCAGATATGGAACCATTTTAACAAGTTAAATTAATCAAGTGAGCCAGAGGCGCTGTCCAATTTAGCACAGCACAAGACTAATTGGCTGTTGGAGCGACTGGGGTAACACTGAGGTCGAATTAGCAGAGTTGTGTCTCCAATGGGTAGATGTAGAGGAGGATCCATTTTTGTTCATTTGTTTTATGTTTAGTTGTCAATTTAATTCATCCTAATTCTTAGATAATTATGATGGCTTAGTAGGTGAGAGAGAGTCATTTTTAAAAGCACTTTAATGGATCACATGGCCTGGATAATAATAAACAAATCCTTGTCGCATTTCGACATGACTAATGTGGCTCTGTCCAGGCCGGTAAGCTTAGGTAGTTCAGACGTGTTTTTTGATCATGTCAGAACTACAGTTGATGTGGCTACTGCGAGCTGTCTGTTTGATGTGTAAATGGGCTGTTGAGAGCTGCGTGTGGCGTTACCCTGTTGACGCTGTTGTGATCGTGTGCGCGTATACACACACACATATACGCTCACACCAATGCTTGTCCATTTAACAGTGCCTTACAGGTCGTGCCAGGACAGACGAACGGCTGTCTTCACTCATTTAGCCCTGAAACTGTCACTCACTGTCTGCTCTGGTAATGGAGGGGGGGAGTTGTGTGAAACATGTAGCTCTGGTGTGTGTGTGTGTGTGTGTAGGCCTAGATGACAGCTTTAATTTGATCAATGTCTGTCTTAAAGTCCCAAGCCATTAGGGAGGGCATTCAAGGATGTGAACGCAATGATTTTTGAGGCATTTTAGTGCTTTTCAAGTGTGGATTCTAACAGAAAAAAACATCTTGCTAAAAAAAAGAAAACATCTTTTTGTACAAGACATCTTTACAAGTAAACTAGCCCAGAAATGACTGATTGCTCTAAACTATCTTCTCTCCCAGCTTGCAGCTTTGGAGGAGGGGGCTGCAGTGCTGCCAATTAAAGCAGCAGCTCATTAAAGAAGCTGCTTAAGTGAATTGACAGCCAAAATAGCCAGTTCACTTTTTTTTTTTTTTTTTTTTTTTTTTGAGGTGGGAGAGAAGCATGGCGGTGGATCTCTAAAACCAGAGCTAATGGCCAATTTACTGTATTAAAAGATGAGCAAGAAGAAAAAAAACAACAACTTTCAAGTATTTTCATTGTACACCAGGTAATTAAATGAAATTGTAAGAAAAGCACATGAGCTGTGGTTCCTGGATAGACGGGAGGAAGTAAATTTCTTTTCGCAACATTTCCCAACCATTTAGTGGTTTTCAAAAGTATCCTTCTGTGAGTATTGTGTTGCAATTAAACGCCTTTGAATATTTTACACAAATTGGTCCCAAACAGTGTGGCACAAGTTCAAGAGGACATTCTGAATACATAAAGGTGTTTTAAAAGGCAGTGAGGAAATGTAATTGCGCTGACAGACTACCTTTCTCTCCAACCCCCCCAGACCTCCACCGTCAGACCCTCAGTTAAATATACTGTGTAGTAGATGTGAGAGGGTCTGAGACGAGGTCAGGGCAAGGATCAGCAACTAATTACGGTGCTGAGGCACTCAGCCGCCGTCAGATTGTTTAGAAAGCATTGGAGAAGGAAGAAGGGAAGGGGGGTTGGGGGCTTGGTCTTCCCTGATGCATTGCACATAATTAGTTTGGAGGCAAGGTCACAAACAAACACAAGCACAGGGACAACAACACATGGATGAAGACACACACTATTATTATTATTTTTTTTTTTTACTTCCTCTGCTCTCAAGTGCTGCTTTCTCTGAGGGGCAACAACGCACAGTGTCTATTAATTTATTAAATGAACAACCGGGCAATTGATTGCAATTTATGGATTCTCTCTCTCTCTCACATACACACACACATACACACACCTCTTCAATGTAGGGCCAGGAGAACATATCAAGTTTTGTAATATGCAATATGATTTTGACACACAATATGAAAATATAACTACTGCCATACTGAGGGTGTTTCTTTTTTTTACCCCTTTAACACTAATTTCCATACAACAATAAGCATCCTGCCAAATCAATACGTTTAAAGACTAACTGCTGCGGCTGTTCCTCTTAAGTGTTACTTTAGATTAGAGTCATTGACCCAGCTGGGGAAACTTGGCACATGCTTTTTTAACTGTGCCAGAAAAGAAAGATTAGAGTAGCTGTGTTGAAATACAAAAGGCAACCTATAACACTCAGGCTATAATGATAATCATACAGAATCATTTTCACCACTAAAAAAAAAACACTATTAAGTCGATGTATTGTTAAGTAAAAAATAGCATACAAAGGTATTCTGATGCATTGTTGGAGAATTTAAGCTTTAATCCAGCGTACAGAGATATGGTTAAAATGTGTTTTGGAAGTGAGATGGAACTGAGGATTCGATGTAACAATGCTGCTGTTGAGGGAAAATCTACCGCCAGCACAGCATGTTCAGAATTGACAGATGGTTCAACCATGATCGCTGAGAGCGAGGTCGATTAAGAAAGCTAGTGGGCAAAGGGTTTCAGAAAAAAAAATGAAACAAAATGAAGTTTGGTGCGTGGTCCAATTATCTGATCCCCAGACACACAAACCTGCTTCAGAATATGCAAGACAATCATATTCTTTAAACCCACACATATATATTGCAATATTCACACTGTCAGAAGTCCTGCAGCCTCAACCCACATCTCATGTATAGATGTATACACTTCTTTTTTTTTTGTATTGATTTATCAGACACATATCTCTGATTGCTGTTAAAACAATGCAATCAAATGCAGTTGTTAAACTCATGAAAAACACACAAGGCAGTCTCTAGAACCAGTTTCTTAAAGAGAAGTGTTATTGCAAAACATGATGATGTCACCGTGACTTTTGACCTTTTGGATATAAATGTTGTTTGCGTGAAACTTTGTCATAATTAAGAGTAGGAGTTCTTGAGTAGTGGCCAAAAATTTTTTTGTTAGGTCCCAGTGACCTTAACCTTTGACCATCAATTCTGATCAGCTCATCCTTGTGTCCAAGACTCAATTTATGTCAAATATAAAGAAACCATGTCCACTAGAATGGGAGATATGTACAGACATCCCAAAAACATTCATACACAGCTGTGGCTCATACAGAGGCATAAAAACAAGTTTCATGTTCAGCTTCTACTGAGTTATGACGCAAAGACGAATTATTAAGTACAAGCAATGACGCAAATTGTGGTTCACAGCTCTACTGCTGCATCCCCTATCCTCCCTGCAAACCCCTAGGGAGGCTCATCTCCCAGTTTGAAAACCTCTTTTTTGGCTCAACAGCCTGTATGGTTGGAAGATTTCACCCGTGGGCAACATATATGTAGGAGACGATGGGAGAATGTGCATGTATCGCGTGTTGGTATGAAAGTATAAAAGCATATGTGGGCGATTTATCAGAGTTTCTTCTTAGACAGCCTACATCTTTTCGACACACATGCTTACCTGGATGCCGTCCAGCAGTTTGCTCATGCACCAGAAGCTGTCAGCCTCAATGTTCCTCAGAGCCTCTTCCTGGAGACTGGACACGTCAAAGTTTTCCACTTCCTCCTCTAGAGAAGAGAAAAGAGAACACAGAGAGTGAGGGGAAAAAAAGCATCACGGGGCAGAGAGATGGAAAAAGGGAGAGAGACAGCGTGATGCGGGAAAGCAAAATAGACAGCGGGTGGATGGGGAAACAGAGAGGTAGAGAGCAATTCAGGTCTAACAGCTCAGCAAGGGCTCCATCGTAAGCCCACCACTCAAGACACAGAACAACAAAGTCATCAGTACGAAGGGAAGGGAGGACAAACTCAACAGGGTGAGTGGGAGCGAGGGAAGAGGAAAGGAGGCGACATATAAAAGGAGGTGTATGGAAAGAAATGAAGACGCTGAAGAATTGAAGCTCATGAATAAAGTAGGGGGTGAAACAAAAGGAGAGTGCTACAGCCGAGCATGTGGGAAGGAAATAAATAGAGAGGTAAGAGACTAATAGAGCAGCTAAACGATTACCATCTTTTAAAAAAGTGCTTCCACCATTTCCCATGTCTGTGTTGAGCTTTTAGAAAATGTCCCATAGTCTACACACACACAGCACGATATATACTTGTCACTACAGACACAGTGAATGTATTTAACATAATGCAGTCTTTGCTACTGAACTTACTGAAGTTAAATTACCTTTCACGTCATTAATTTTTCAAGGGTCGCCTTTATACTGCATAATGCACACTTTTATCATATTTTTACATTAGTTGTACTTTGTGTCTTATACTTTTCTACTTTATTTTTGCTAAGATTAGTTCATGTTTTACCATTTCACACTTTTGCTTTTGAGTAAAAAGGTGGTCACTGCGACTGCAAACAGTAAAACGAAATATGCGAGATAATAAATAAAGCAGAATTAACTTCAGACGTATCCTAAAAAAATGTGGTAAAGCTGCACTGCAAATACTATTTCTAAGCAACGAGCACATGGAGTCTCCAGTCATCTCCAGCGGGTGACTTCGACGATGGGTGTCATCAGATGTCATTAACGGCAGTAGTGTGTGACGGACTGCAGGGGCTTTGACAGCCTTCTGACAAGCCACTGACAGCCAGTGGAGAGGAGATGGGACGAGACTGATTAACAATGATCTAGAGAGAAGAAGGGGGGAAAAAAAAAGAGTGGAGGGCAGACAGAGAGAGGAAAGCTTGTGTGTATGTGTGTCCGAGCACGTGTTGTCACATTACCAAAAACCTAAAGTTTGGTATATGAATTTGTGCGAGATTGTGCATGCCCGGTACACACATACACTTGCACATACATACGTAGGACCTGGCAGCTCTGCTTGGTATCCTTGGCAACCCCAGCGGAATGTTGTCAAGGTTGTAATGAGCATGCTCAGTCTGACAGACAGACAGAAAGACAGACAGGGAGCTGGCAGTGGGCCAGGAC
>JANJYQ010065726.1:8509-25139 GCA_024605255.1 Rastrelliger kanagurta | reverse complement strand
TTCTCTCCACATTTCTTTCACTCTTTCATGTCACAAGCTGCAACACAGACATACTCCAAGAGGGCAAATGGCCCACAAATGAGCATGTATTGGCATGCAGATTGACCTCGACACAACGCGAAAGGTCAGCAAAAGCTCTCTTGAATAACAACATGTTACACACATGACAATAAAACAAAAAAGAAAGAAGGACTTTAGCTGTTTAGGTGTGAATTACACTTCATTTGTTTAATTGGTTCTTTGGCCTGTGGTACTTGACCTTTTTTAGCGGTCTGTGGTTGTTCAAAATAAGCTCTCTGGCTCTGAGGCAGAGTAAGAGGATATTCTATTAGCAAACATTGCAAGGCGGTGAAGGCTTCCAGAGAGCGGAGGTCAGACAGTCTGGGATAGGACACAGGGCTGTGTGTTGCGCTCTTTGTGTTTCAGTGACAGTGACTAAGGAGCGGGAGTGCGAGGTGTGCCAGGAGTCTGGTCCAGGGAAAACTCGGCAACACCGTAGAGTGGAGGCAAGGAAGAAAAGCAAAGTAAAAACCTCAAGTATGCAAATCCTGGGTGGTCCCATCTTTGGACTGGTCTAAGAAAAAGTCCCCCCTTTTTTTGTCTGTCTCCATCCTTGAGACAACTTCAACCTCCGCTCTCTGGAGAACCAGGTGTTGTGGATGAACGGTGGACATTCATCAGGCTCACTTACAGCTAATCAGCTAAGTTAAGACAACAGGCGCGGCAGAAACCAATGGGAGCGGGTAGAATTTGACAAAAGGGCAGCACTGTGGACTGAGGGACATGCCAAGGGCGTTTTTCCAAACCCTGCAGGCCTCCATGGTGGCCTGCCTTAGCCCTGTGGCTTCCTCAGCAGCTGGCACTTCAAGGTTTCCCAAATGCTTTACTGTCTAAAGCCAGGATCCCAAATTCACATTGGTATGAAGAAAAGACAGACCAAAACGAAAGCGAGCAAGCAAACTACCCTGGCCTGTATTGATTCTTGTGGAACAGGCAGGATGTGTCTCTGCACTTCCCAGCTTTGAAAGGCCGTCTTGTCACTAAAGGTGGAGGCAATACAGTATGCCATCATTTGAATAATTGATGACTGATTCCTGAGTAATCAGTGTCCTCACAAGACAATGCATTCTCTCTCTCCCTGGTGGAGAGAAAGAGCTTGGCCTGTTTTTGTCCCGATGCCTTTAGAAGCAAAAGGTAAAAGCTTTAATGCACTGAAGCCACTGGAAGTGCTGCCTCTGAAGGACTCCCCCTGGAATCAGCTGGGATGGTGTGTCTCTCCTTATGAGGGGGCCTATCAGAGTGGCCTTCCAGTAAAGACACTGTAGAGGGAAAGAGAGGAAGAAAGAGACAAAGTAGGAGAGGAAGATAGAGTCATTGAGTGAGTGTGTGTCGGAACAGGAAGGCGTGTGCATGCATTTAGATTTGTGAGTGCACGCTTCTGTGCATGTGTGTGAAGTAAAATGTATACTAAGTATAAAGTTTGTTTAGGTGCTATGCATAAAAGTATTTGTACTCATGTACAAGAATGTTTTCATAAGTGCCCATGTGTGAGTGTGAGTGTGTGTGTGTGTGTGTGTCCTGGAATGCGCAGCCCCTTCCTCTAAACAGGAAAGGAGCACAGTTAATAGCATCACCACCCTTTCCCCTTGTACAGAACGGTGGCCAGACCAGCAGAGGTTTAACTGTGGGCCAATCTGATCCTGTCCTCAACACTTTTCACGTAAAACCTCACACAATGTCTGATTTCCTGAGACCTTCCCTAAATTTGCACTCTTCGTGGCAGCTGCCAGGAGACAAGAAAATATCAATCTGTTTGAATACATGAGCAAGTCAAAAGAAAACAGAAGAAGCAGACAGTCGTGGGAAGAACACGCCAATATTTAAACCAAAGCAGGTAAATAGTAAGTTTGTATGTTGTTTCTTCAGGAGAGCGGGGCTGTGAGGACCCAGACACTTCTATCCACTTACTCACACACACAAAGACAAATAGTCCTGTTATCACCTCATACAACAATGACAATGGCCACACAAGATGTCCTGAAAAGACACATAAAGCTGTGAGTCCTGGGAACCACCCATGCCTTTACATACATGATGCAATCACTGCATTTGTCTTGTATATATCCACTCAAGAAATGTTACTGAAGCTGTTCCAAACCCCAGCATAAGCATGCTTTCATAAATTCACTGGACTAAGCATATGTCTTGTATAAGCAGTGATTCACTTGTAGGGAGGTTATCAAACCTCACGACTTTCAGAAAATCTGTGTACAACACCAATTGTCAAAAACTATCAAGTACTGAAATCTGTGATTAAATGCTGGACCATGTTTTTACTGTTCTTCAAGCTTAATTCTCAGTTTCCGTTTTAGAAATTTTGTCAAGACTCATAATTGTATTCAAGCAAACATTGCTGTTTGTGTTTAGACAATATTTGAGAATTTCTCCTTCTTTGTTAAATGAAAAAAAGTGTTTTTGTTTGTTGTTTTAAAAAATGTTTATCACAGTAAAAGTATTGGCAATGAGTCACTTCATTAGTCAATCAACTGAAAATTAATCTGCAACTAATTTGATCAGTTTTTTCAATCAATTTTAATGCATGACAATAATTTGATGATTCTACCCTACCTCTCAAATGTGTAAATTAGCAGCTTTTCCATGTCTTCAATTAAAGTTAACTAAATATTTTGCACTTTAAGATTGCTGGTTGCACAAAACAAGATATTTCAACACATCAGACTTAAAATAATAATATTTTTCACAATTTTCTGATGTTAAAAAAGCAAATAATTAATCAATGACTGAAAGGTTTATCAATAATAATGTACTAACACTCCAGTATCATATCAGCAAGATAATCAAAAAAATCTCAAACACTACCTCAGTCTAATCATTTATGTTGCGTTCATTCCAACAGTAAAATTTTAATGTATTTGTGAGTAAAATTGTTACAAAAATGTTTAATCATTATTATTATTCATTTGTATCTGTGGTTAGTCTTTAACAAACAAAGTAATACAGGGTAGTAAGGTAAATGTAACTTACAGTAAGAAAGTGCATACACAGTTCCACTTCATATGCTGAAATAGTTGTAGAAATGCAGTAAGATCATTTCAATATCAAAGGCACATGTTTGCTTAATTTGCATTAAACAGGGGAGGTTGGAAGCACATTTGGAGCTAAGAGGAGGTCCTTATCCCAATCAATCAAGACATGTTACTTGTGCAAAATCACATAATTAAAAAATGCACAAATATCATAAGATCTCAAAAATATCCAATTATGATTTCTTTTTATCCCATAGCATATGCCTCTCCTGTTTTCATTATGTTGTGACAGTTAAGTGAAACTTTATTTAATATTTAGTGATGAAACAGGCAAGAAACTCTCTCCTCTAACTCCTGCTGCAGAAATAAAACTGAAGAGACAGTGAGACTCTTAGAGAAATGTGCTGAAGTGTCAATGTTGCTGCTTGAATATGGCAAAATTGCTTATTTTCAGATTCAGCCACATCAAGCAGGGTTTTTTTCCTGGATGTTTATGGAAGAGCTTGCATATTCATGGCCCGCCTGTTTTGAGAACCTGTCACTGAGCCTGTTATATAGCTCACCCTGCCTTTCTGTTCAGGATGGCTTCAGAGGCAAAAAAAAAAACACTCCATCAGGCCTAACACTGTCCAGCTGACACAGTCAGGCAGTAAAACTGACAGCCAATGGAATCTGGCCTAGCAAATGAACCGGACATAATAAAGCACTGACACAGGGGTCACCTTCTGTCACTGTCTATGTATCCACACATTCATATAGACACATAGAAAAAAAATGCATATACACATCAAAAAGACAATGCACCACCAGCCTTTTGCTATGAAATACCCATACACTCACACACAACACAGACCATCCTGTCCATGCTCCCACTTCGCTCCTTTGGCTGGGTTAAATCCAGCAAAACCCCAGCCTTGTATCTGACCTGCCTCCCACCGCAGCTGTAAAAGAGTGAAAGCAAGGAGGAGGAGCTGGTGAGCACCCATCTGCCCACTTCTCAGACAAGAGCAACTATGGATTTATGACTTAAACTTGGCTAGTTATAAGGTCAATATAATATTGAAATGCATGGGAATAATTCCCCGTCTTTGTGGACAGCTACCTTTATAAGTCTGAAGGATTAATAATACAACTGGGTGAGTGTTTTTGCTGCTATGAAAGTTCTCATTGACAGTGTATTCCCCTGTGGATCTGAGAAACAGAATAGATGTTCGATGGGAGATTCACCCGCACGGCTAACACTCAGATTAGGGAGCCCTTCATATTAAAATCCGCCACAAACAACACAACACTCTATGAGCATATGTGTTTGTATTTCTGTGCATGTAGGTATATATTTGCTTTCCACTTCAATATAGTACTGCGTAAGTAGTGTGTATTATCAATCCAGCTTTGTCCTCCCACACTATATGACTGCTGTGTTCCCCCTCCTTCCAAACCTTCCTTCTGCTGTACAGCCTCTGTACACGGAGCTCTCGGCACAGTCCCCGTGGAATCTCCCGTGTCAGTACATTACCTTATAAGTGGAGGCATTGACTGTGGGGACTCTTTGATACACATTCACATACAGTACAAACACAATTGATCTTCAGCAGAGCATTGAGATGGGGTGAGGGTAGTGGGGGGTGCTGAAGAAGATCTACACACGTATAACAGATCACAGGCCTTCTTGTGGAATAAGAACTGTGTGTGCAAGAAGGAACAAAACGCTCTTTTGATAAGGATGTGACATAGAGCAATCTTTCCCTGGAGCCAGCCGCTGAACACCGAACACTATCAGCAATCTGGGAAAGGCTCAGAGCGCCACTGTAAAAATGTAATATTATCCTATCTGTACACTCTCACATCGGGCATAATGTGACTGGCTGTATTAATTATACATTTCTTTTTCTTTTTGCATGAGCGAATTTTCCCCTTAGGGATGATAAAATAATGACTCCATCTTATGACAACATTTGCAGCTCAATTAAAAAGTGTTTATGTCAATCTTCGCCTGCGTGGGCGATGCCAGTTCGACATGTACACAGTAGTAGGAGGATGTTGTCATCTACTTGCCATGAAGTGTCAGAGACCATAGGTTGTCATGACAATAAGCAGGGGTCAAACTTGAGCACTCACTTTTTCTCAAGGCAAAAATAAATATTCCTTCCATTCTCTTATTGGTAAAAGGAATTATTTACTCATATTATGTTTTTTTAGAGATAGGGGAAAAACATACAAAAATCAGTGAGCGACTAATCGATTCCTCCTCCATTTATATTTAAAACTGCTGAAGAAAGGGGTGTTNTATGTTTGAAATAAAAATAAATGAATTGGAGTGTTTTTGCTTTCAGTGAGAGGAGAGCCCTAATGAGAGTGATCACAGATGCCAAGACCAAACACTTCAAACAAAGGCAGCTTGTTCTTTCATACATGAACAGAAAAAAACTTTAAAGATATTCTCTTTAAAGAAAAACAAAAAGAAGAGAGCAGTAGAAAGCAAGATAGTGAAATTATATTGTCTGTTAAAGAAAGTCTGAACCGAACAATCACAACCTATTTGATATCTGTTTGGGAAATGGCCATAATTACATAATTTGTAAAAGCGTAAAAGCTGAGGAATTTAGAAAATTACTAACAATAATTTGCTGTAATTATGGGTCTCCCCTCGCACCACTTTCTGTGCAGCAGTCACACACTGCTGCATGTAATGCACACTATATTTTAAATGCTTTAGCTGTCCATATTTAGATGAGTTGTGAATATAAACAAGTGAGTGAGTGAAAAGTCCTTCTTGGTCTATTTAAACCCTCCCCCGCAGGCAACAGTATTTACAAGGAAACGGTTATCATTTAGTCTCTGTTGCGGATCAAAATGTCAAGCTCCACAGAGAATCTCAGCAGTGCTGTTAGGGCCAAAAGTGCAGTTTTAGAGCCCCAGGATCTGAGAGAAAAAAATGATTTGCAAATGCCCAAATATGTCTAATTGACCTGAAATATAGCCTGTGTGCAGGAACTGTTTGAAATCAATACGAAGAGCGAAAAGAATATCCTTGAAGGAACATTTCTAAGGATCACACCGCATGTCTTTCGAAGCAGCATTGTGAAGTATGCAAGAATTATGAAAACAATCAAGAAGTCATGAAAGGTCATGTGAATTAAAATTACAATGGTTGCAGCCAATTAAGAGAGAGTGAGGTACAGATGTTTTTCACCTAGCAGACCAGAATAATAGGAGCGCACTGAGTGCTACTGTAGATTATATGAACATTTTGTGGACGTGAAAGCCATTTGTGAGTTAATTCACACATAATGTATTCCCTCTGTATTTGTTTATTGTGTGTGTTTAGTGGGGTAAATCAATAGGCAGTATTCCCAGCCTTGATTGGATTCACAATTAGCTCTAGTAGAGACTCCTGTTAGATTCAGTACAGCCTACCAACCTGATTGTCTTTCCCTCACATCAACCGTCGCTCCACGCCATCCTCCCTCCTGTCCAGGTGCCTTGTGGGTAACTGTGAGGACTAGAAGTTCTTCCCGTGTGGCAGACGGGCCGTGACAGCTCCAAGATGCTCTTTGACCTGAGAGGAAGAGAAAACAACATCAATGGTAATTCCCCTTCAAACACATTAACTGGGATGAACTGGGTCCCACCGAGCCCCTCTGAGTGGACTCGCATTGATCGCAGAAATCCATGAATAAATTTAGCACTAATTGATTTTTTTTCTTCTTAGAAAATAAATCTCTAATTCTGAGTAGAGGCAGTGAATGGTAGCAGATTGTGCAACCACTTTCCTTTTTTTAAAAAAAAAACGTAGGAAATACATTTTGAGAACTAACTTAATAACCTACAAAATATTCAGTGTCCTCTCATACCATCTGATTCAACAGGCCTTTTTTTTAAAGTGCAGCCACTAAGTTTTAACATTTTGTGACTCGAGTCGATATGAAGTCAACGTTGAGCTCAATTGCTAAACAAACAAAGAGAATTCATTGTGATAGGACTGCTGAAATTAGGTCCTCTGAATTTCAGCTACCTTTTAATTGCTTTCAGTGGGGATTGAAGTTATAGTTGGGAGTGGAAAATGGTGTCACATTTGCGTTACACAAACTCCCTATCCCTTCACCTCTCGCCAGCTGGGAGAGTGATACTGTCAATAGCATAAAAAAGCATTTATAAAAGATTTCAAGCATTAAGAGTAGATACTGCACTGGGGCTGTAAAGTGAAAAAGGCTGTTGGAAATTATGAAGATGAACTGCAGGAGCAGTTTTATTTAAACTGAGAGATGGAAAATGGTTTAAGATCAATGAGCACTTTTTCTGATATTAGCAAAGTATATTTAAGGATTTTGTTTTTTTTGGGTTTTTTTTTTTTACAGTTTTTCTTTTCAAAGAGAACAAAGATTTGTTTCTTTATCTCTAAAACAAAAACCAACAGAGGTCTAAATAAAAAAAAACATTTAATATCTTTCTGTATCTCATGATGATATATTTTAGTTATTAAGCCAAAAGACAGGTGTGGTTTTTAGCTGAGCACTAACCTTCATTAGGTGATTTAAAGCTGATTGGAAACACTCTGAACCATGTCGTTCACAATTTAATCAATAGATACTAAAATTCAGCCTGATCTTTTAGTCAGGTGCTGCAGTATTTTATTTCATATTTATGTGTTTTCCCTTAGCTTTTTTGATTTATTGCTACAGCTGTAGTTACTGCTCAGTAAAATATCATATCTGAAATGCGAATACTTTAATTCTGTACTGTGATAAAAATGCCAAATCACATTTTGCATTCATATATAGGAGTTTGATCTGTAACAGTAGAAAATAATAATAATGGTTAAATATACCACTTTGCATATAATAACTGCAGCAAATTTTATTGTATATTTCAAGCTGTCAATTGAAATAGTCAGGCTGCTTATTCTTAGTGATGATTGATGAGTCTTGATTTGTTAAGTTGCAGATTCAGGTATCATACTGCCACCTACTGGTTAAGATTTTGCACAAAGCTGTTCAATCAGTAAGAGTGCACTCAAATGAGCTCCTTATGATTAAAATTATTATGTGATTTGAGGAAGGACAGCATCTACTTCAATGATATCTATGGAGATGAAAAATTACATTTAATTTTACTTCAGATGATAGATGATATCCTCAGACATCTGCATTAACAAGGAGAGGAAATGTCCCATGTGTGCCCCAACTAAACATCGTGTCCTGGGCCCTTTAAAGCACATGTAGCTGAAGATGTGGTTACGGTCTATCAAGACTGCCTTCACTGACAAACCTCAATTGCTCAGTCGTGCAAAGAAAAAAGCGTTCCTGAAATGTTCCTTTTTATTTGATGGATGAGTTGCACATATAATGGCTGGGCATTACCTCTGCAAATAAACCAGACTTGACATTGCCCTGCGCTGGAACATCTGGGACGCCCCAGAGACAGGATCAAAGGCCTTGCGCGTCCTTGGACTCTATCTGTGCCAAACATGCACGGCAAGCTCAAGAATCACTATCCAGCATATTTCAGTCATCATCCTCTGCACTGGCTGAGTTTGTTAGTCATCAGCTATTTCTGTTTAATTTCTTGCAGTCATATTGCTCAGTGTTTTTGTCATGGTAACAGCAAAGCTGAGAGTGGTGCAGCTTGACAGTACAGTAAATCAATGTATGAGCGTATTACTCCACAACAAAATTATATCTTTAGCTAAGTGGAAACACGGATGTTGATGTTAAAAATCAAGCACTAGACTGATTGATCTTTCCAGCACTTTTCCGACTGACACGTCAGACTGAACAGCATATCAGCTACACTCTCATCTGTACTATACTATGGGGGCTGTGCTACAACATAATCCACATTACTTTGGCTTTGTTTGGAGAAAGCCAGCCAACTGCATAACCTTAATTAGTCAAGCTGTATTCATTCAAGTGATTACAATGCCCTGCACAGTAGTGAAGAGAAGCATCTGTCACTTAAATGATTTCTCAATCTTTCCATTCAGTGGAATGAATTTATCATGGGCCCAGACTCTAACATGGCTATTCTTAAAGTACACTGAAGAAAACACACACGGAATACTGAATACAGGTCTGTAGCAAATACAGTAGGCTATATGGTGCATTTTGATTATCAATTTGTACCCAAAATAAACAATAATCTTGTGCATTGTATTCTGATCTGTTAAGTACATTCAAAATGCAAAAAACACATAATGTTAATAATATGAAGTTTCCCAGGGATTGCTTTTTTTCCCCAGGTTCTTGAGTTTCATTATGTTTGCCATTTCTAAATCTCCCCAAGGCTATGCATCTGCTGCTCTCCAGCGTGCACAATTGTGGAAAGAAGCAGGATGTCACTTTTGTGAACTAGCCACAGTGGAGAAGGGAAAATGACGCAATCATCAGAAAAGTGGTTTGGGTGGTGAAGCTGGGGCCTTGTGTGGGGCAGGTTGCAGGGATCGCCTGCACCTCGGCAGATGTGCCTCGGTGTCACTCCACATCCGCAGCCGAATGAATCACCCAACAGATGTTTAACGTCAAGGCCATGCTGTCACGCCAGCCAGATACACACATTACACACATACACACATCCCAGCCATGCAAAGACATGCTTAAACACAGTGCAATTTATTAGAGAGAGTGGCTCCACACGGGGTCAGCTCAAGGCACTGATGTTCACCTTGATGTAACTTTGAGCTTAAAAAAAATGGAGATTTCACTCAACCTAAAGTTTTCATAGAAAGGAAAAAACAGTGATACTATATATACTAAATACACACAAAAACTCTGAAGTGTAATCTGGGCAAATTCGCTGAGTCTCACTGAAATGTTTCTACAGTATAAAGTATTTTCAGACACTCTTTTTGATCTCTGGTTTGTACCATCACTACAACACTGAAAGATAGAAGGCACTTTAAATAACTTCACACCAGCATCAGCACTCTCCCTTCAACTCCTTTTGATGGGACATTTCATGGCAGAATAATGATATTATGTCAAAACTCCATACCACAGATGCCATTTTTATAGAGTTGCAACAAATAGTTGATTAATTGATTCTGGACAGAAAATTATGTTTTAAGTAAATATGTCAAAACCAGGCTGGTTTCAGCTTCTAAAATGTGATGATTTACTGCTTTTCTCATTACTTATTATAATAATCTGACTTTATTATTATTTATGATTAAATCTTTATTGGACCAGGTGAATTCTATTAAGATTACAAGATCCTGGCAACATAGCAGCAATAAGCATTTCACACAACATACGAGCAAACTATTTAAAACACATAAGATTAAACCTACAGTAGCAGCTCACCGAGTCATATGCCTAAACATTCAGATAGGAGGAAATGGATCTAACCAAGGAAGCAATTTGCCTCTAAACCCTTCACTACATTTTTAAATGCCCTAATCGGGATCAGCTCATCTATATGTAATTCTGTCTGCATATGGTTCCAGGATGTAGAGGCAGAGATGATAAAGGCCTGTTTGCCAAGTTCAGTACGAACCTTGAGGACGGACAGTAAGAGGGTGTCATTTCGGTGCCAACAATAATTACTGGTTTTGACTGAGATATACACACACAGGTGATTAGCTTTGAGTTATGATGTTTGAAGACGTCACCTTTAACTCTAAATAATAATTAGTTGCAGACTTTTATTTTTATCCTTTGTTTCAGAGTTCTTTAGCAGGGTGGAGATGATGAAATGTTATACTATTACAATTAACTACAAAGGTTATATAGAAGTTCTCAACAATGTCAGTATACACAGTATGGTTTTATTTTTTTATTGACACGCAATTATTTCAATTATCAACAGAATTACTGAACTTATTTACTTCACAGTTACATTTTTTTTCCTGTACACTATGCCATTTAAGGTGAGCAATCACTCAAAGATTTGATATCTCCCCTCTCCTCCCCTCTCATAGAATCAATCATTTTGTCTGCTGTGGATATTTTTTCAAGTGTGCCTTGGTACCGAGAACATTGAGAATCACTGAGTTAGAAAAGAGCAATTGAAGGTAAGGAGCTTTTAAGAAAGAGTTGCTGGATCTTTGAGAACATTCTTGAGGCCCTTTTCCCCTCTTTTGGAGAAACCCAGGCAGATANNNNTTTTGCCCTCTACATTTTTCAAACACAGTCAATAGATCTAAATATTTTACTGTGCCCTGGCCGATTTATTGTTTGATGTTTAAAAACTTGTGTGGAATGAAAGAAAATTCATTAAAGAAGAAGGCCCCAGAACGAGGCCCTACGATCAGCTTTGAAAGTCTAGTTTAACTGGGATATTGATCATTCTCTTTCTTCTGTGACAAAGGCCACCAGGGACGCTGGAGGTGTCGGTGGATGAAGGCGCGCTGCCAATAACACCAGACGTGTGTGTATACACTGTAGGTGAGGCTGGGAATTACACTACTGACACAGAAAAATCCAATAACTCAAAAATGACCAAACAAACACCACATTCTTGGTTTCTTGCTGGTCAAAGGAAGATTCAGTGCACACTCTGGTTTGAAAGCAGTAAAGTGAACTTGTGGGGGTTTGATTTTTGAAATTCGTGACATTCATCCAAGACTAAAACATTTGTGGACTTAATTATACAGCTCTTTGTGGCCACTGGAAACAGAAATTTAAAGTCTCTTGCACTGAGCATCCCTAAATTTGTGTAGGACTTTAATCTGACTTCCCACTATTAATCAGGAACTGTTTCCTGTCCTGTCATAGTGAAGAAGGAGCAGTTTGATTACCAACAATGACTCATCTCCCAGATATGTCTTTAAATGACAATCTCACTGCAGTTTATCTCTGCTTAAGGGAAAACTAATTCACTTCACTTGTAATTCACAAATCAGAACAAGGATCAAAGTACACAAACTGTATGTGAGGTCTATTTTAGGGAAGAATCCCACCAATCATTGTAAGTCAGAGGGTTAACTTTGAAGCGTTCAAACTGGTATTATTGCAGGTGAAGATACCTAATGTGGCTTTAACATTCTCTGTATTTTATAAACTATACCACTAACAAGAAATATAAAAATATATTGTGATGAAAGAGAGGTTGTCTCATCTCGGGGCACTAACAAAAGGAGCCTACAAAAAATGCAGACAGAAGAGATTTTTTTTTTTTTGATACAGAGCGTAGTTGCAAATACGAGAGAAATCTCATTCTAGAGATATTCAGCACGAAAAAGCAAAACTTAATCCACATGAGTTATTTAAGCTTAGATTGCCATCAAAGATAACTCCTCAAGTTCTGGCAACTTTCTCAACATCAGGAGACAGACTAACCACAGTATAATTAATTAAATCTTTGGAATATGTCGGGCAAAGAGTTCTTTTCCCTGAACAGCAAAATATTAGACAAGTAGGACTTTAAAACTGTCAGCAATACTTTGGAGATGGCCAGACTGAGATTAATTACTTTAAGGACAAATCTAAGTGGACATCACCAGTGCAGCAGTGTCCATTGGAAAGAAAAAATTGCAAGTCATACTGTAGCACTGGCAGAATCTCAAAGCATTTTTAGGATTAAGCTAGCACATTTGAATGTTTAGTATATAGATGGAAATCACATAAATATAGTAAATAAGTTAAGTTGTTGCATTCAGCACATATCCTACATAGCTGCATACTGGGATGATTAAATATCTCCACTATGTGAAAGTGCAGCATCTCATACAATTATAAACAACATTCAAGCGTGATCTTTAATAATGACCAGATATGTTACCACCTGACAATATTGCTGCCTTTGAAAAAAATGTGCTTAATTTGATGTCCACTGTGAAGAACCGATCAAAAAATGCAGTGCAATTGTCCTATACGTGACTCGTACCAAATTATCTGGGCTGTAACATTCTGTAATTATGAAATGGCAGAATGATGTACATTACAAGCTATGATAAAGAAAGGAGGGGGCTGTTTTTCAAAATCAATAACGCAAAATTAAATTTTAAAAGGAACGTGCAGAATGGTCACTGTGTAAAACTGTCAAACTATTTTTTTCATGGTATAGGTAAATTCATATTTTATCATCGTAAAAACACAACTAATATTTATATTGCTCTGATAAAGTGCTTTGTAATTTGCTTCTATAAAGTATAACACGACACAAAGTGTGTGCTTTTGTGATAACGCATATGAAAAGCAGGTTTGTTGTGCAAAATATTACTGTCTTTAAAAAATTTGAGAGCTCTGAATCAGCTTTTGGCACAGCTGTGACTATGCAACATGGCCAGTCTAAATACTAAATGTGCCTCTTCTCTTTCCAAGTATCAGTTAGAAACATCTGATCTTTTTCTCTGTTTCAACCATAGCTCTGATTACAATGTCTTTGTGTTTCAGTGTGGTACAAAAACTTCATATACCAAAGTGTGATGGATTTAAAGTACATATTTCTTGTCCAATTTACTGAGTACTAAGTTCAACAGTGTCCACCTGAATCTCTCTGTCTGTCTTGTCCATCATCTCTTCTTGTTCTCTTCTCATCTCCCCTGAACATCTGTCCCTTCTTCTACCAAAGAATTCAAATGGAATTACCAGTCTGCTGCTGAATGAGCAAGTCAGTAAACACACTGACCGGAGATGAATCAGGTCCTAACATGCAAATGCAGGAGAGCAGGCTGGGCAGGCAGATCTGCTGGGCCATTAACTCCCAGGACCAAACGGCTCACTCACTAGGGAAGCTGGTTTTCCTGTATAACACATGTAGAAGTTAAATCAAGAGACAAGCTTGAAGCATGTCAATATGTCTGTGAGTGAGAACATGTTTGTTGCAGCAAAACAAAAATATGGCACAGATTCTTAATGACATTATGAAGTATTGCGCTGCTGGCAAATTTGCTGTAGCCTACAGGTAAACAAATTCTCATTTCATTAAATTGAATTATGCAACTACACTTCAGCTACTGAGCATGTTTTACCTTAAAGAAAAACATATTTGCAAAAGCTCACCAGCAATTCCAAACTATGTTTTTTGAGGTATCATCTGTTTTAAACTAAATCCTTTTTTTCATTCTCTCTATGGCTAATCTTTGAGAGGATGCAACCTGCACCAGATGTACTATAGCATTTGATTGAAACTTGACTGAAATCAATCAAGAAGGCACGGGTTGCAAAACTAGGGGCTCGTTTCCAAGGCAACAGTTTCTGCCATCAGTTGCCAACACTAGTATATGCATTCACATGTTCAACTTATATACTCATATATTGCTAACCTATTTGCTTTGATCAGCTTTGTTTGTTTGTTTTTTGCTTTTCTTTCGTTTTTTGCTATGTGTATTGTTTGAGGATCTATAATGAATACTATGCTTTCATATATAAATTTAGAGAAACAACCAATGGCAATTGAATTAACAATTCAAATCACATAAAGTGAAAAATACATAGCCTGTTTTCATATAAAACTAGTAAATCTGGTTGTTATTGAATACATTTTTATTTCCTCATTGCATCAGTGAAAATGTCTACCAGCACACTGTCCTCCTTTCAAAGTGTGCAACTCTCCTTTGAAAAGACACACAGGACACAGCAGGAGGGGAGGTGTGATGTTCTCTCTTTTTATTGACTGACACGGTTGATGAGGGCCCATCCTGCACTTTGGCAGGAGGGTAGGCAAGCATGCGGAGGTGGCGCCCACCAGGGTGTGAGGAGGGGACGACATGGTCGTCCTTCATAGATATTCCATGCATGGCTTTACCCTCAGCTGCCCTGTCAAGGTCTGTGTATGCCCCTCTGAGGGGGCTGAGACAGGGTCATGGATGACACCCGCCTCTATGCCAGACGTGACAGCACAGCTGGGCTGCTTAATGACAGAGGGGCCTGGCTCAGCTCACACCTGCCCATCCTGGGCAGGGCAGGCGACCTCACAGGGAGAAAGAGAAGCCGCTGCCACGTTCGATGGGCAGATGTTCTAGAGAGGAGACAGCAGAGACAGCTGCACTACAGGGACCCCTCCGTTTCTCTTCTCTCTTCAGTAATTGAAAATCATGTAAAAGGTCAATTGTGTGATACTGGCTGTCCCTCTCTGCAAGTTGTTCCTTTCAGCCAGAACATGACAAAAACAACACTGACTGGATGACAGCGTTTGCCTCAATTACTGCCTATTTAGCTATGGACGTCCACGTAATGATGATATCTGTAAACATTCTCAGTGAATAAATCTGCATATACATAGAGGTGTAAGCCATCTGCTGGAGGCCATGGTTAAGGGTCCCTGAGAGAAACCTAATCATTGGGTACATTACACAGACATTGTTATGACATTTGGACAACAAACGAAGGAAGACTATAAAAAAGTCGATGAAAATAACTCTAAATCCAACCTCTATCAATGTTTGGTGAATGACAGCCCCACAGCCTCTGTGTGAAGAGTCCACAGTGGTACAGAGGGTCAGTGCCTGTCCTGCATACCTACACAGTGACCCTCTCTGTGGGTTTCACTCTGATGAGAAGTGGCAAGGTTTTAACCTCCACAGAATTGCTCTCTGTTTGCAGTTGTCTTAAACAGTACCAGCTACAGATCTGTCACACAACATCAGCCTCTCTGGAATTCAGCAGAGATTTCTAAACCTGCATAGGCAGGGCAATGATCAAAATAGACAATGAAGACTCATCAAGTAACACCAAACAGGGAAATGAGATAAACTTTGGCCACTTTTGCGTGAAATTTGGTTGTTGACTTTCAAGTACTAAAACCTTGGCAATGTGTAGTAGTAGTTTTTTTTTTTACTTGACCTAGATTAAGGAGAGTTTTATGAGAGCTGGAAAAGATACAGAAGATTTAGATGCTCAGACTGTGACATACAGCTTTTAGAGAGTCTGTCAGTGTTGGAAAAGGAATGGCATGTATAAATGTGACCTCATCACAAATTTATTTCAGTAATTTAAAAGTTTGAAAAAGTTGTTCCTTTTAATGAGGAACATCCTACAGCTCACCCACAAACATGTGGTTCTGAGGGAACTCTTTAAAACTTAACAAAAACAAGTGCTGTGACTTGAGTACCAGCACAAACAGGAAGGAAACAATATATTCCATAAACTCCCACAAATGAGAATGTTATCAATAACACTTGCGTCTGCAGGAAAACAAAATGAAGCTCTTCAAGATGCATGTTTCTGATTTGACTGACCGTAGCCCTTTGCCAATAACAATGTTACCCGCAATCACGATCCAAACCACACATCCTTGGCACAGCGCACTGTCGTAAATTATGTTTTGATTCTGACCAAATGCAACAGCTTCCTGTCTAGTGCTGTTTTCTCTTATCTTGAACCAAACACAAACTAAAGGATGCTGTTTTTGCTGTGGGAAGGGCATTTAGAAACATTTCAAAAGTGTTGGACACTGCAGATGACAAACTTGGAGAACACGTACCCTCATCATCAAGGAAACTATGACTGCAACTCCAGAATTTCAAAGAAATTCTATCTGTACTCATTAAATTCAATGAAAATCTGTTTGAGACATTGTTGTTGCAACCTGGACTTTACTCCTAATTGTCTCCCTTGTCTACAAAACAAATATGTAACAGTTAAAACAAATATATATTATATTTTTTATAATCACGCTTAAAACTACTGGGCCTCTCAATTTAA
>JANJYQ010065631.1:1214-13911 GCA_024605255.1 Rastrelliger kanagurta | reverse complement strand
CACTGGGCTTAATGTGGCTTATTCTCATGACTCCGTGGAGCAAACATCCTCAGTCTCCCACAGTATCTTGTACAACCCTATGCCGTCAGACAAATTGATTTATTTAATGTATTCTTGGTGACTTGACATTTCACAGACAGCCTTCTTCCTTCTAAGGAATCACATTCCCAATAATAGACAACAGGGGATCACTAAGGAAATCTAAATTTTGAAACAGCAAATGTACCCCTTTGAAACTTTTGAAGATCTTATTTCTACTTGCTTCCTGTCTCCAGCCTGCCAGTGTTCACAGGAGGGCTCATATGGCAACATATGCAACCCACTGTCAGGTCAATGCCTGTGTCTCCCTGGAGTTGTGGGCCAGCAGTGTGACCACTGTGCTTCTGGACTCAGGTTCCCCCACTGCTCAGGTAACCTTATCAGACTCTAATATTCTCATCAAGAGACAAATTTTGGAACTGAGACAGAAACAAAAGTTATTGTTTATATTAACAATATAATATTTAATTTAATTAATATTGAGTTTGATAAGGATTTAAAGTTGTTTAATGTGGTATGAAGTCTCACTTTATTCACCTTTAATAGTATACTGCATAAAACAAGCCATACAACTAAGATTTAGATTTGTTTTTTTCATTGTGTATTCATTCTGTGCTTCCAGCCTCCATCAGTCAGTGTAATCCAGCTGGAACTGACAGCACTGATCCTCAAACGGTATCCATCCCTTAATAAACTTTTATTCTCCGTTTATCACAGCCCAACCTTTATCTTTTTTTTTTTTTTTTTTGAGCTTTGATAATGGAAGTGGTCACTGGTAACACGGCTGTGCTGCTAAAACATCATCCTGCAGACTTTTTCAAGGAAGTGTTATTTTTTCCTTGTCATGTACATGCAATTAAAATGAAGGAAAGGAGACTTCCTTCTATTTTGAAGAGAAGGAAAAACAACAAACTTAAGTAATGCTTGCCATTCAGGGTTTTTTCCCTTTATTTATTTTGGAATATATCCTATTTTTGGAAGAAAGAAAAAACACAAATTACAAGTCATTCACAAAACTGACAATGTAGTAAAATATGCAGACACAAACAATTATAACTTGTTTTTTATCAGTAGCCACAAGTGTCAATAATATTTATACAGTATATCAGTTATGTGACTGACTCCTTATCTGTTGTTTCAGGGCTCCTGCCGCTGCCTACCAAACATAGAAGGAACCTTGTGTGACAGCTGTAAACCTCTATACTGGAATTTGGTAAAAGACAACCCTCATGGCTGTATAGGTAAATGACCGCAAGTAGTGAGAAAATGCAGCTAAAAATTCCCCAGTTCTGATCACTGACACCATTTTTCTCCATAGTATTAAATCTCCTGTAGCAATCTGATAAGGTACTGATATGGGTCTTGGCCCTTCTTACCCAGGGGATATGTCAACATACCCCTGTCAACAAGGCCGGATCTGCCTTCCTGTCCCTCAGAAGGGAGTTGGGGAATAACACATTAATACAGGCAAATTCTTGTTAACTGCTCTCAGTGTGGAACTGCAGCTGAAGCTGTGAGATATTGCATTGTAACAGAGCAATAATCAGAACCCAGTGACCAGTGAAATACCTCTGGACTTCTTCTCTTGATCCTGCTACACCCCCATGAAAAGCTAACTGTGTGCTAATCCACTGAAAAATACTTAATATGGGGATAATAAGGTGGTTCCTAAGAAACAGCTTTAGGCTTTGTCCAGATATCTGTCTAATGTTACAGTTCTGCTGTTTAATAAGAACTGGTATCACTTTTACGCTGCCTAAAAAACAAAAAAAGAAAAAAGGAGCTTTTAATATCCTAGGAATGCCTCCAGTGGACTGTGGTTGGACATTAAGGGGAAGTTTCTTTTTACTTGGTTGAAAGCAAGCATTGGCAGTAAATCTCCTCTGGATCTTTGATGTGCAGATCTCTGAAGATTGAAGGTTTTTGTGAGGTTATGTTTCACCCATGAAAGTGACAAAATCCTGTAATCAGAGTCTATTCACCACTGATCTCCACCTTCATACCTCATAACCTTTTCACTCTCTTCTATACTAGAGTGCCGGTGTGATGTGAAAGGGACCCTGAGTGGTGTTGGAGAGTGTGAACAGGTGAGTATTTCCTAATTACATGTGGTGACTGATATACATTTATGAGAATAATTTCATTACAGTCAATCCAGTTTTGAGTCTGCCATTTGGCTCTGCCAGTCAAAACTTGTAAAATTTACTTTTGCTTTTATGTTTGTATAGAAAAGTGGACAGTGTTACTGTAAGCCTAATGCTTGTGGACATACATGTGACACCTGTAAGGATGGTTTCTTCCTGCCACAGAAAAAGAATTATTTTGGTTGCCAAGGTGAGTCATCAGGGCAGAATAAATTTAAGCTAGTCCAATATTACATCTAATTGTGTTTTTTTTAAATTTCATAACATGAGCAAGTTTTTATCGCACGTCTCATTTTTCTCTCCCTTTAGGTTGCCAGTGTGATGTAGGTGGTGCCATTGACACGGCCTGTGATGAGGTGTCGGGTCAGTGTCAGTGTCGGAAAAATGTAATTGGCCGTAAATGCACTGAGTAAGACATATTTTTACTTTCATTTTTAAAGGGGACATATCATGTTTTTTATAATTTTTTTATGATGTCGGATGTCTAGTATCCTGGTCTTACCATACCCTCGTACTAATTTCGTACAGAAGGTCTGGACCTGCATAATTGAAAAGCGATTTCAGGTGGGAAGAGTGAAACCTGTTGAAGTTTGAAACGATTGGGTCTGATTGGTCTGATTTTACCCAATTGCTAACATTTAGTCGTGACGTATGTAATGCGCCGAGTTGTTCGTAAGGCAAGCTACCATATGACGCTTACAGCGTCATCGTTAATACCTGCATCCCCCGCCCCCTTCTGTTCACTGATTGGCCCGGTAGACGATCAACCGGAGAAATTGACTTCAAAGGGATCAAACCCAGATGCTATGCATAGGGAAATAATTGAGCAGAAGCGTACGGATGGCTAAAGGCTAGATGTCTAGATTGAACTTGGTCAAAATTCCAAACTTGTGATGAATGTATTGTAAGAAGGCTCCCTGCAAGTCAAAACCTCAGGCTTTAGCCTGCTTTGAATACTTCTTATGTGAGGTTACCTATACTTCTTCCTTATGATGACATCAGATTGTTTGCGAATGCCCACAAACAGCCATCGATTACATGGCCTTTTTTGCTAAGGTTGTTCCATGGGTTGCCCGAATCTGCTTGCATATATTGGAATTGGATTCTGGCTAGAACATGTATGGATATGTTTGACAAGTTTCCATCATTAGTACGGGAAAAATAAGTAAAATCCTGATATTACTGTTTGTTTTCATTGCCTTCCAAACAACCAGATGTCTGCAGAGAGGCAGCTTTTGGAAGCTAAGTTTTAAGTTTTTTTGGAAGCAAAGTGGGCTTAAAGTCACAGTATGGCCCATTTCNATAGATAGATAGATAGATAGATAGATAGATAGATAGATAAATTTTTTTACTTGAAATCATGCAGAGATATTCCAGTAGAGCCCCAGAAAAATAAAAATACTGTCCTGAAAATATGTATCATATACTGTATACCATTTAATACAGTTGCAAATCAAGATAGTTGTCATTACTGCTTCACTTTGTTTTCATTTGAAATGTATGTACCTCTATAGGCCAGCACCAAGTTTCTATTTTCCTACGCTCCATCAATTGAAGTTTGAGGTGGAGGATGGCACCACACCAAATTCCAGACCAGTGCGCTTTGGTTATAACACCCAAGATTTCCCAGATTTCAGCTGGAGAGGTTATGCTGTACTGTCCTCTGTGCAGGTTGGTTGATTCTCACAATGCAAATTCATGTGATTATACTGATCAATCATGACTGAAAATTGTATATTTTTGCGACTATGTCTCTGCCACTTTTATAACTCTATAGCTTCATTTTCAGTCCATTCTGAAAGCACAAAACCCTTTACTTTTGCCAATGCATAAAAAGTCCTACTGGAAGTAGACATTCCTCTTTTATGTCACCACTGATGTGGGAATGTGGACACTAGCTGTCCTAGGACTAACACTATCTTTCTTTAGCCAGAGGTGATCCTCATGCTTACCCTCGGCTTTCCTGGCCCTTTCCATATTGTAATGCGCTACGCCACCCCTAAACATAAGGGAAGAGCACGAGTGAGAGCAAAGATCTTGGTGGTGGACGAAGCTGGCTTTCAGTCTTGCTGTGACTGTAAGTGAAGGGCTTCATTGGCTGCATTTTCATCTCTTTGGCTTGCTCACTGTTTGTTGATTAACCCAATCTGTTTGCTGACCTGCTTGGCCTATCACACATGATTTTTAACATTTCTCTTAACGTAACCCCTCCATTGTCTCAATAATCCTTTGCCATCAGTCAGCAGTTTGTCACTCTTGTCCCTGCAGAGTGAAGTCAGAGTAACAGTGCATGTTGACCCAAAAGATGGGAGTCAGCACTTATTCCGTGTGGTTCTGCGGTTCACTAACCCAAGCAGCAGCAGTGCAACTGGTCGCATCAAAGCCACCAATACCAGAGGCACTGCAGGTAAGGCTGCCTGTGACAGTGACTCAGCCCTTAAATTCAACCATAAAACCATCAAATCTAACTAATCATGAAAAACATCAAAAAACTAAATGATTTCCATCATTGCTTTTATTTCTAAGTTGGATCCTGATGTGTCATTAGTTTCTGTGCTCTCAGCTGTGTGTGTGACATTAGAACCAATTCTGCTTCTGCAGGGTCCGAGCAGAGTAAGGAAGTAATATTCCCTAGGAGTCCTTCCCCATCCTTCCTTACTGTCCCAGGAGAAGGCTTTGCTGAGCCCTTTGCATTGACGCCTGGGAAATGGATCATTCACATAAGAGCAGAGGGGATACTCTTGGTGAGTCCTTTAAAGAGACAACGATGTAGAGAGCATGATCATTCCCCTGTTTATATCTTACGTGAAAAAAGTCTAATGTACTGTACTAAGTACTGAAATACACATTGTCACTTCCGCCCTCAGGACTATTTAGTGCTGTTACCTCAGGATTACTATGAGGCACCACTGCTGCAGGAAAAGATCACTCAGCCCTGCACATATTTACCTGCCGCAAACAAGAACACAAAGTAATTCTAAAATTTACTCTTTTTTACCCTATGCAAAAATATTCCTCAACAATGAACAATATGCTGAGGAATACCTTACAAATATGCTTGACTTTACTAAAATTCAACATCAAATGAAACCTGATGATTACATACTTATCTCTTATCAGTATTGCTGGTGGTAATCACTGTTTCTGCCTCTGCCTACGTGTGTCTCCCAGCTGTCTGTTATATAAGAATGTGGCCATGGATGGCTTCAGCTTTGTGCTGGGCTCGCAGGGAGTACTATCCAACCGGAAAGGGCGTAGGAAGAGACAGGCTCGTGTGCAACGTCCTACACTGGATCACCCTGAGATGGCTGTTCTCAATGGGAGACAGGTGGGAGGGCCTGCAGTTACATTACAATGAGTTTGGTTTCAGTATTGCAGCAACCAGCATGCCAGTTAAGCCAACATCTTTTAAATTAGCTCTTGAAAATACTTTTACCATCCATATTTTTTGCCTTTTTGTTGCAGTTCTTTTTAATAGTTGCATATGCTCCTTGTGGTGTCGCATTTTATGTTCTGTTATTTGTCTTGTAGTCACAGCTCCAGCTCAGTTTACGTGTGCCCCATCCTGGTTTATATGCTTTTGTCCTGGAATATGCCAGTGAGGTGGACAGTGTCCAAAATGTCAACATACTCATCAGTGGCCAACCAGGTAGCCAGATCCCAGCCAGGACCAACATTTACAGCTGTGCCTACAGGTGAGCCATGTTTTTGTTGCATCAGCTTCCAAAAAATGCTTGTATTTTATTGTTAATACTAACATCACAGTCCTGAAGAAATTGCAGAATATATATCTTATATAAGTTGCTTTTGTGTTGTAGCTTTTTGTGCCGGAGTGTGGTGGTGGACAGCAGTAATAAGGTGGCAATGTTGCAGCTTACTCATAAGACAGAGCTTCTACTGCAATCTTCCACAACATCATTCCTGCTGGTGAGAGAAATGTTTCCACAGAAGAATTATCCTAGCTTATAAACTAGGATAAATTGTCTTAAACCGACTTAAAAAAACAAAACAAAACAAACAAAAAACATATGTTTTTGTCTGTAGTACAAAGTTTATGCAGTGCCTGCAAAAGAGTACTCCATTGAATATGTGGAGCCCAAGGTGCTATGTGTCTCCACCCATGGCCACTTCACTGAAGACAGGTAACTTACAATAAATATATCCAGTTACATAATTTTAATAACACAGTCAAACCAAGGTTTTATGTTTATTACCCACCAATGAAGCTGCAGTTTAGGTTAATGCTGTAAGACTAGACCTGTAATTTGTGTTGTTGTTTTGGAATATGGACACACACATCTGTTTTGCAGGTGTTGTTTCTTACATTCCTTCAGTTAGGCAAGGTCACTCACCTGAGGCTGAACTGAGGGTCAAACTCCCTTTCACTCTCTCTAAATGCACTCTTGCTCAGCACTTAATGAGCAGGTTAGATGTTATACTCACACACGTGTTTACAATAGTCAGTGAGCAGTCCTGTCATTTAGTTCGTAATCCACCCCAGACAGTATAGAGAAGAGGTTTCCAGTAGGCCAAAATATGTTAAAAAAAGAAAAGAGTTAGAATTATCTTGAAAGCAATAGCTAAGTTTAGTTGGCTCACAAATGAACATGGTTGCAATGTACAGACCACAATGGTGATTTAATATGCAGTGGGCACTCTGTGTATGGCTTTGTGTATTGAACAAATAAAAGGGTTGCCTTAGCACTTTACTTAGCTTTTCCTTTTTATTTTGATTCCCTTGATTATTCAGATACTCGTTGACACTTTTCCCAATTGATGAATTTGCTGAAAGCACAACATTAAGGATCTTATATGTTTAGAAAAGTAAAGTCACTAAAAGGACTAAAAATGGTACTGTTTTTGTTGTGTACTATAACAGTTTATAAGTCTGGGAGAAATGCACATCTGAAGTAAGTTTCGGATATATATTGGAAAAAAATGAGCAGGGCCTAAGATATAGAATCAAATGAAATAAGAAAGAGATGCAGAAGGAAATGTCAAAGGATTTTAATCTGAAAAATTGGAGCTTTCATTAAAAGTGTGTATATGTAAATGTTTGATTTTGATGTCTGAATATTTATGTCGAGGATATATCAAAATTTAAAAGAAGTGTTAAATGTTATTAACTGTTTTTAAGTAACAGTATCTTGTTGCTGTTTAATGTCTTCAGTCGGCACTGTGTTCTGAGCCAGTTCAACAAGCCACCTTCAGCCCTGATATTGTATGCAGCCCGTGATGGGCAGCTATCTTCTGTACCAGCTGTTGCTCCCCAGCGAGTAGATTATGAAGATGGGAGACGGAGACGACAGTCAGGAGTTTTCCCTGTCCGTGAACCTCATAGCGATGGGGCACTGCTTAAATTCCCTCAGGTATTATGGTGAAAACCATCTCATGTCCTTACAACCTTGTTGAATAGTTTGAGTTTTTCTGGAGTTGACTATACTGCCGAGTCTCTAGACAACAAATAACCTCTGCCCTGACATTAATTTTCCATTTCAGCATGACTATATAACACTAAAATTGCTTCTTTATTCTTTTTCAGACAGAGATCAGTTTCACCCCTGAGGTGTCAGTGCCTGGCAGGTATATGGTAGTGGTACATTATCGCCAGCCTGAACATATCTCCTTCCCTGTGGAGATCCGTGTGAACGCAGGACGTAACTGGAAGGGTGAGTATGTCTGAGGAAGTAGCAGGCTCCCTCCTGTCTGATCACATGGAATTAAAGAGTTTATTGGCTCCAACTGGATACAAACATTTCTTTGGTACAGCCTGTCCTAGGACATTAGTCCCAGGACTCAAAGGCCTGAACACACTTGCCCATATGACTTTAAAGGAAATGCAGATTATTACTGACCCTGTTGATATCTCTTTCCAATTTTCTTCTAATCTTTCACTCTGTTCTTCTCTTGCAGGTTCAATAAATGCATCTTTCTGCCCTTCAGTCTCAGGATGCAGAGAGGTAGTTGTCGCTGATGGGCGTGTGGCTCTTGACTTTGACCAACAGCCCTGGCAGCAGCCAATCATTTCTGTGATTGTGCCACCTAGGAAGACCCTTATTTTGGTCAGTGGTTTATGTGATAAGTCAAACACTGTCTAGATCACATCTACTCACTAAATTACAAGATAAGTTTGAAAAAAATCCAAACATGTTTGTGAAACATAGTTTTGCATAAATTCTGCAGGATTGAGGAGTCTTTATTTTGTACTGTATTTGTTCAGGTTGAGTAATTGGCATGCTGAGGTACTCTCTCCTCAGTGTTATACCATGTCCCTAACAACAACAATGAAGGGACTGTATTCTACCTGGCAGCTGCACACAGTTTTATAAAAGCTAAGCTTTCAACCTCTGTAAGGCTGGGGCAGGTTGGCCTTTGCTTTTCTGCTGTTCATTTTTAATTTGACTTCTTCTGACAAGATAACATTTAAAAATGTGAATGAAACACTACCATCAAAGTCTAATCATTCTCTTCAGATTGTGTTGTTATTTTGTGTGTTTTTCATCTTTCATTCGTATCTTTGGACAGGATTATATCATGTTGATTCCTGATAACAGTTATACACCACATCTCCTGAAAGATAAGCTGCTGGATAAATCTGGAGATTTCATACAGCAATGCAAAGGAGAAGGGTTCTACATTGAGTAGGTATCCACTATGTTGGACAACGTGGTCTCAAATACATTTGAAATCCATTTAAAGATATATTTATTTTGTTTGATAAGTCCTTCTTCTTCTAGTCTGCACTATATTGAGTCTGTCTTTTTTCATGGCAATAATCTATTTTGTCAGCAGAACCAGCATAGTATTTTTTTTACAGTAATAAGCCTTAGTGGTGCAGATGTTTTTGTAAATAGTGCCCTCTAGCAGTGATGATTGACTATTAAATCATAGCTGTGTTTGACAGAGCTGCATTTATGTTTCTGTCCCTTCAGCCCCAGAACATCTTCTCAGTTCTGCAGGGACTCTGCCCGCTCACTTGTAGCAGCTTATAATGATGGAGCTCTGCCTTGCAACTGTGACAAATCCGGCTCCACAAGGACCACCTGTGATCCAGTTGGGGGACAGTGTCCCTGTAGGCAGCATGTTATTGGTCGGCAGTGCACAAAGTGTGCCACAGGATATTATGGATTCCCCTACTGCAGACGTGAGTGAACTTATGCTTCATGAACACGTGGATAACAGAGCATGTGACTGCAGAGTTAAAATTTTGGGGGCATTTTAATGTAGTATAAAGTTTGCCTAATGAAATCCCCTCTCCCTCTTTAGCATGTGAGTGCAGCCGTAGATTGTGTGATGAAACGACAGGAAGCTGCATCTGCCCTCCACAGACAGTCAAACCAGCCTGTGATGTGTGTCAGAGAGAGACTTTCAGCTACCACCCATTGCTGGGCTGCGAGGCCTGTGAATGCTCTCCAATTGGCATCAAAGACAATGCAGGGCGTGACTGTGATCGTGTCAGTGGACAGTGCAGGTGAGTGGAAGCATACTCTTGACAAGGCTATGTTCTTTTTAAGATTGGACAACTTTTGTTAGTGGTATTAGGTAACTAAACTGTGCTATACAGCTTGTACATAAATGTATCATCACATTATAGTAATTTTATCTAAATTAAAGCAAACATGTTCTTCATAAAAAAGCAAAAAAAAAGAAGAAGTAATTTAATCAAAACATGATAAATGAATAAATAAAGTAAAATAAACATTTTAAAAATCACCCCTGGGAAGATCAATCTTTATTTATAGCACTATAAACTGAAACTTAGTCTATTTATGTTTAATGCTGACTGATGAGATGTCATTTTAGGAAAAAAACTTGCATAAACATATAATTTCATAATAATACAATTTTACAAACAATTCTTAATTATACAGTTGGATATTTTTTTAAATCTGCAGCACTGTGCTTATTAATGCTTTGTCCATTACAGATAAAACTTTACTTTCTTACCTTAATTTTTGAGGAATAGAAGAGTCCAGAGAGTGCAGCTTCTATTTCTCACAGTGAAAGTGAAATATATCACCAAAACACTTTAAGTGATTGATGAGGGATTAGTTCACACACCAGTCATGTTAACAGTCTGTCTTTTCGGTTATGCATGTTTTCATTTTCAGCTTCACCATTCAGTCAATGTCTCCAGTAATAAAGAAACAGTGGAATGTGTCAACAAATGGCAGCATAATGAAATATGGAGTAAAGCACAGAATATGATTACTGTCTTTGTCTCTATACAAAGATATGTCCAAATACAGCCCTGAAAAGTGTAACTTAACTGATATTAAAAATTTATGAACCTAACAAAATTTTATTGTAAATCACATTGGTGACTTTACTAAAGATAACATCTTTGTGTATAGTTGCAAGCCAAGGATTGGTGGACGACAGTGTGATCGTTGTGCTCCAGGCTATTATCGCTTCCCTGATTGTTTACCTTGTGACTGTAACCGTGGTGGTGTTGCACCTAATGTGTGCCACCCAGACACTGGAAGGTGTCTCTGTAAGGTGAGCTGAATGGGTCAAATTGCTGATCTAAAACAAACTATTTGTTCATTCTTATTTATTCCTCTAGCCTTGTTCTGACTTTCTCTCCATCATTACTGCTATGTTTGTAGATAAATGTTGCTGGTGTGAGGTGTGATATCTGTCGGGAAGGTTCCTTCTATTTTGACCCCTCCACCACTCATGGCTGTACCAGTTGCTTCTGTTTCGGAGCCACTGACAAGTGTCAGAGCTCCAGCAAGCGCAGGGGGAAGGTGTGTTTGTGTCTGCTGCATGTCCATGAATGCATTTGGCAATGCATGCAAAGCTTTTTGGCTGATAGAAAGTATATGGTACAATAATATTGTACATAATATTTGTTTAATGAAAGCTGAACATACATATATATGTTCAAACAAATGACCTACAATAGCATAGCAGATCAAAGTACACAAATCACACTATTCATATCTGATTACATTTTATGGTATCTGTCAGATGTTTATTGTTAATCATCTAATGCTCATCTTAAGTCTTGCTGCTCTGATCTTCACCTTGTGGAGGTATTTGTTGTTTTTGAATGTAAATGACTGTCTAAAAAATTAACAATTGTTAGAATTACTTTTTTCCCTTTAACCCCTATGGAATCTCTACTGTTAGTTTGTTGAGATGCGTGGCTGGCGTTTGGAAAGCCTCAACCAAGAGGAGGTGCCATCTGTGTTGAACACAGCTAGCAACACAGTGGTGGCAGATATTCAGGAGCTCCCTCCCACAGTTCAAGATCTACACTGGGTGGCGCCATCATCCTATCTAGGAAATAGGGTGAGATAATGCAGGAACAGAATATAATGGCAGCTAACAGACTGATGTTAGTAAATATTTGTGTAATAATATTTTTGCTTAAATACAGACAAATAAACAAATAAATAAATACAACCAGATACTTCAGTATTAATGTAATTTAATTGATGAATTGCCCCAAAAATGCTAAAGTAAAAGAAAATTCAATAATTTTGGGGGACTTTGCCTGTGTTCCCTATTTTACTCACTGAATTTACTTAGTCGTTGAGATGCAGCAATATCATTGTATTTTATTTTATTAAAATGCTCAATATCCTAGCCCTATTTTGACCTACTTGACTTGTAGTTGTGCATACACACAGGTTTTCAATGTAGTGAATGAATATATTGGACATGTAGGTACTGTAGGGTTAATTTTGTTCTTCCTTTCACATAATTTGGTTTTCTTCAAGCAATATGAAAATTCAGATAAGATGACAGGTGTTTCTTTCTTTTACTAGGTGTCCTCTTATGGTGGTTACCTTACCTATCAGTCCAAATCCTTTGGCCTTCCCAGTGAGGGGATGACTCTAATGGACAGAAGACCTGATATCCTGTTGACTGTGAGTAGAACCACAGTGCCCCCAGTATCTGCTCTCTTAGACTTCTGTTTTTTTGTGTATCACTCACTTCAGTTATTCATCTCTGTATTTTCACCTAGGGCCAGGAAATTACCTTGATCCACATGGCTCCACATGTCCAATCTCCAGACAGACTGTATCAGGGTAGAGCCCTGCTCATAGAGGTAGAGAACACAATAGTTATTTTTTGACTTAAGAAATTGATCTCTTTGCAGTCAGTCTATTGGATTCTTTCATTTTTAGCAGGAGATTGTCTACAATGGTATGGGTTCAAAGAGATAAAATTTTAAAATTTTAAAATAAATCATTCATTGTCGAGCATAAATACTAACATATTTCTCAGTATTATGACACCAATAACTTGTCTTTTGTCTGCAGGGAAACTGGCGCCACGCTGGCACTAACAGGCCTGTGTCAAGAGAGGAACTTATGATGGTCTTAGCCGGTCTGGTGGATCTGAGATTCCGAGCTTTGTACTATACACAGAGTCAGCGCCTCAGTCTAGGAGAAGTGGGCTTTGAGGAGGCCACTAACAGTGGGACTGGAGGTCCTGCAAACAATGTAGAAAATTGTTCCTGCCCACCTCAGTACTCTGGAGACTCCTGCGAGGTGAGTAAT
>JANJYQ010065595.1:695-13718 GCA_024605255.1 Rastrelliger kanagurta | reverse complement strand
TGTGTGTGTGTGTGTTCTATCTTTGTTATCCTCTTAACTCACTTGAGGTCTGCCCCCTCTCTCTAATCCCCAGAACACACACCCACACCCAACAGACGAAGGAACAGGGGGAATAATTGAAGAACATACGGCCGTTAGAGAAAACCAGTGATTCTGCCACAGGGTGAAAACTGAAAGACTCAAATCTGTGAGGGGGAGTATAGCTGCACGGTTTGGGCTCTTGTTAGGAGGATACAGCTGGAAAAACATCACACTGTAGCAGCTGCCTCATTTGATTAGAAAAGGAACATCACTGTAAGAAAATGCAAAAATCCACAGTTCTGATTTCACTTAATCAAAGTGACAGTTTTTTCTTAACATTTCCCAGATGCTGAGCTAACACAGGAATCTAATGGAGGATAACAGCTACCGAAATCTAGGACTGGACGTGGGTTATAGACTAATCTGAATATCAAAATAGCTATTTAGGTATTCAGGTGTGGCATCTGTTGCTCCAGTCAGTTTAAGATCAAACCTGAGCTTCCACTTTCATTAATATTATGAGGAAATGTCAAACAAAATTGCCTAAAGGTGAACCTGGGATTGGGACATTCACAAAGAGTAGCAAGATAAAGAATTTAAGCAGTCATGAGAGAATTAACATGATAAGAAATGAGAAAAAGGCATATATCTGCTACATAAAGTTTATCTTATCCAGACCTTCCTCTTATCTGTGCTTTTTAAAAATGAATTACTGGATCATTTTACCTCTTTCTGTCTCTAAAATATTCAAGTAAAAGGAGGGGAAAAAGTTACTTTTTGTGTGAACTTTTCCCAAGTAGACATTGTTTTGCTTTAAGGGGTCATAAGCCAGAGGAGTTGGGAAACACTGACTTACAAGCTGTTTAATGTGTTCAAAAACACAAATCACAGAGGAATTAAGGTTCCCTGTATGCACACAGTATTATGACTCCCCTCAGCTACCATAAATAACTCACTTCTTCACTTTGTGTAAATGTGGTAAGCTTCTGGTGCCTGATAACTTGAGGTTTATTAACTGAATGAATAACTGTAGCTGTATTCCTGTAGAAAAGTGCAACCACTGGAAGCAGCTACAGCAGCTCTCTCCTGGGGTGTCAATATCAGACCTTCCCGCTTTCTTAACACTTAACACATTCACACTCATCTCAGACTGCAAACCCTACTTGCATTCATCTTTTACCACTTGCACTTTCTCTTTTCTGAACTGAGAGGAGCTGCCTCATTAATAGTCAAGGTAACCCAATTTAGCCATACTGAGACCGGAATGTAAGCTATTTTCTTCAACATAAAAGTATAATATTAATAGTAGTCTATATAACACGTATTTCAGGGCATAAATAATGAATAAAATGTGACAATACAGTTAAAATGACCATCTGTTATAAAAGTAGCCATACTTTGCTACTCTAATTTGGCATGATATAACAATAACATAAGACAGTGTTTTATCCTGAAGACAAATAACAGGAAACTTCATCTCATTGACGCTACTGCACTGACGCCCTCTCTCTCTCTCTCCCCCGTTTCCAGCATACAGTGAAGGTCTCTCTACCTGTCGGGCTGGTGGAGAAACACCCTCGCTCTGAGGAGGTGATCCAGGTTTTCAGAAGAGGAGAGAACCGAGGAGACATCACCCAGCGCACAGCTCGACAACCATGCAGGCACTCGGGGTCCCTCTTTTGCTATTTTCTGGGCTTCTCTGGGGCCACTCCTGCGCTCTCGGCGGAAAAGGTAGGAACACGAAAATGATAAAGATGGAGCCAAAAGAGAGAGAGAGAGAGATAAAAAAAAAAAAAAATCAAGTTGGCTTTAAAAATGTTGCTGCTTCTTTTTGCCCTTGAGTTGCTCAAGTTGGTAGCAACGGTCCGTCTGACAACTTCGTAGATATTTAGCGTATTTATTCATTTTCCTATATTTGTTTTGTCCGTTTTTTTTTGTTTTTTTTTTAGCAAAGTTGTGCTGGATATTTGTTACCCTCACGTGTGTACTCCCTCGTGGTAATTGTTGGGTGAGGTTCGTGTGTAATGGTTGACACTGGGGCAATTAACGGGACAGGTGTGCAATTAGCCAGGTGGAAAGTTATAGCTTTGTTGGGTATCGCTTAACAGTGACATGTTAGGTGGATAATACATATCGACATTGGGCTGCAACTAATTGCAATTTTCATCATAGATTGTTGTCTCAATCAATCCCTCAAGTATTAAAGGTGAGAAAATAGTCTATTAGTAAAAAAAAAAAAAAGGTCAATCTCCTACAGATGATTTCTGTCTATAATAGTGATGGAGAAGGGTAACGATGGTCAGGACATTATATTCAATCACATCTTCACCCTGTGATACTCACACATCTTCTTTCTCTCTCTGTCTGTCTCTCTCTCTCTCTCTCACACACACACACACAAACACACGCAGTGCCGACTGGTGTTGTCTGAGAAGGGCAGCGGTGGTTTACAGTGGTATTAATTGGGTCTCTGGAGTGAGAGCATGGGGCTGACTAGCTGTCTGCGCTCAGCCAAATATTATCATTATTTTCCCTGTTTATAAGAGACCGCAATATGGCTGTGAGCCAGAATGACGGCTAACTAGGTTTAGATTGACATTACAGGAGAGCCTGTTCTGTAGAAGCTTAAATGACCCATTCAATTTTCTAAGGTGAATGTGGTGTGTGAACTCAGCTGTGATTGCCAGCATGTATCCACACATCACTGGCTATGCAGTACACAGATACTTAATCTGGTTTTGAGGCCAAATATAACATCATTCAGCATGTTATGAAATTACTGCAATAGCTTTGATTTAGTGGGAAACAGTTTTCTTGGCATTGATAACTAAAGCCATTTCCAGGGGTGTTTGAGTCTTTGGGAATCTCTCAATTCAATTCAATTCAATTCAAATTCTTTGGATTCCAAATCAATCCTGGATTGAGTGAATAGAAAGGGAAGACTATTTTTAGTCCCTTGCTCCAGTATATTGTGAGCTGAACCATTAATTGGTATCCTTTGTCCACTGAAATGCAATATGAAACATAACTGGCAATTAAGATAAATGGTCTGCAGCCTTTTTATTTTATAAAGATAACTGAATTAATACTGTCTGTATGAGAATAGCAAAAATAAACAGCAGTGTGCTGATGTGCAGTTATTAACATCATGTCTCCAGCAGTGGAGAGTAGTGTCTCTGCTGCACTGGTAGCTCCAGAAAAGACATGGCTGTCCAACATGCTCAGCAGGTGCAGATTTTTTGAGGTGAAACAGATTGAGTTATTTTCTTTACCTCAGAGTTGGTGTAAGATGTGTAATGTTGCAGTGTGTGTTGGTCAGCTGCTCTGGTTTGTTACTGCTGGTGTTTGCTGCTCTACTCTGTTAACATTAGAGTGACAAGCATAGAAAGTATTCACAATATGCTTAATCATTGAATACAAATTGCTTGCAACCACTTTCTTTTTTGAGATGAACTACAAGATCAACACTTGAGTGTGCATTCTGTAAATTATCCTGCTGCTGCACTGTCCTTACAGTTGAGTTCTGCCTTTTTTTGTTTAATCTGTCATATTATTAACTAACATTTAGAATATAGATTTTTGACCTTTTTGAATTGAAGCAGAATTGCCTACCTCTGCATCTTGATCCATCTAAGAATTGATTTTTGTTTGTCTGTTTGTTTTCCCCACCCCTAGCCCTCTCCTCTTAACATTTAAAGGGGAATAGATCAAGGCCTTTGTGTACTGGCATGCTGAATAAGAGAGACACATCAAGTCAGTTTTTGTGTGTGTAGATGTATTTACAAGCTCTACAAGCTCAGCAGTATGCAGTAGTATATGCATGAGACAAAGGTTTGCTGCGGAGTACCTTCACATAAGAAGACGGGAAATAGACCAGAGCACATGAATGCCAAAGAATACAGGCTGAGAGGATTTTAGAAACGCTGAAAAAGAAAGAAAGGGGGGGTCGAAAACAAGATCAGATTTATGGGTGTCTTTTCAACAGAGCCGTCTAGCTGCATTATCCTTGCTGGAACATAAATCGTGAAAGCGATGTGGAACGCAGAAACATAACTCAGGTTTTCCTCCTCTGTGTAATGACTGGTGAAAGAATGTCTGGTGGGAACTGCTCTGCCCGTTCCTGGCACTCTTTTTGTCTTTACTGTCATGCCCATTCTATTGTCTTTCATTCTTTTGCCTTCTCACTTGTGTTTTTCTCCCTGTCTGTCTGCGTCTCTTCCTTTGACTCTGCATCACTCTTTGTTGCTGTGCTCCGCTGAGTTGATGCCATTCAGAGGGCAAATGTCAGAGGGAGAAATGTTTCGTCATTCTCCTTCTTCACATTTCTTTCTCCAAGCTTGAACAGCCTCCGTTCTGATTTCCAGATTTGCTTTTCTCTCTCTCTTTGCACAGCCAGGGATTCAATTCCAAAGTTTTATGGGCTTAAGTGAAATGTATAAATGGTGAGGCACTCTTCTTTCTGTCTTACTTTGCCTTTTCTCATCTGGAGAGTGCCACATTCACACTCTATCTCTGGTACCCGTATTAGCATCCCTTCTTCAGTCCCGCTTTGCTAGCCTGTCCAGATTTTCTCTTTCTTTTAACCCTACTTTACCTTTAATCCACCTCTCTGCACCCCAACCCTTCTCTGTCCTTCACTACCTTGTTTGTGTTTTATAATGGCTTTCAAAGGAGAGAATATGTGTGTTTTTGTGTTTGTGAAAAAGGTGTGTGTGCATGCATTGTGATGGCAGACAATTTTGTTAAAAAAGAATGGATACACTTGCGTTTTGTACTGGCATTTATAAATGTGTGGAGGAATGTCATGTCTGTGTGTTGCTGGAAGTATATGCAAATGAGGGCAGATATGCAAATGAATGTCCTAATTTGGTTGTTAATTACTCAGTATGGCTAATTATAATATGTCTGATGAGGCGTAAGGTAGAGGAGAAGAGTGTAATGGAAGGGCTGCCATAGGATGATGTATGTGTGTTGAAGAGAGGATAAGTGTGTTTGTGTTTATGAGTGTGTGAGAGAGGGAGAGGTGTTTGTGTTTGGGGGTTTGTGTGTGCCAGTATTACAGCAGCTGGTCCAATGGCCCCGTTGGGGCTCTCTGGTCAGCACTGCTCAATATGTGGTGGATAAACATTGCATGCAGTGCTGACTTCTGAGAGATATCCTCACACACTCTTCCCTGTTCTTTCACTAATGCATTCACACACACATGCACACTCATTGACATTGCTCTATTTCAAAACTATCTAAGTAAACACTTTTTTATTTATTAATTTAGACTCATATTTTTCCCTTGAAGTTTCGCCAGGTGGCTGGTTTTCAGGAACGACTGAGATGGTGTAGTAGAGGAGAAACAGTCTTCTTCAAAGACCCAACGTCTTCCTCTTGTCTGAACATGTCTGAACAAACCATGGCCTGTTGCCTCAACAACAGGCTTGTCTCTTTTGTCAATCTGGTGATGTTTATTGTGATTATCCAAGGTGTATGGGAAGTACAGTTTATCATAGGCTTATTAAACAAATATATTGAATAAACAGATATTTAAGATATTTTTAAATATTCCCCTACTTATCTAAATATATATATGACCACCTTTAATATAGTGTTCAGAAAGGCTAATTCCCAAAGCTGTATTTTTTGTTTTTTATTAATTTGCATTATTAAAGTGTTTTTAGACAGAAAGTGAAGTAAATTTTAGAATCGGCATGATAACATACAAAATCAGTGCAAACAGACCCAGAAGTTCTGTATTCATTATTTTTTGTGTATACATAAAGCCAGTAGCAAATGAAAGGTATTGCTAAAGGAGCAATATATGACATTCAGTCCCACTAGATGTCAGCAAACAAGTATGAGCTATGTAAAGATATAGTAGAGTAATGGTAATTGAGCAGAGTGAAGTCACACTATTTCTGTGTGTGTTCTCTAATCTTTGTTTTGATACGAGTTGCTAATCCATGTAACCTCCTCCATGTCCTCCCCTGTTTGTTTTCAACATGGCAGGCAGGTCACAAACCTCATCATATTACAAGCAAACAGGACTAAAGTATGTTTCTGAAAACATTTGAGACAAGAAGCGGGCAACACAGTAACAGCACCAGTCAGCACTGCTGCTTAGTCTGACAGTTTGATCTGAGTTTTGTGAGCTGTCGGTTCACTTTGTTTTTCCCTTCAGATTTGTTTTGGTCTGAGATGCTGGTGCTTTAGTGCAACCTTTCAAAATATGTTATTTAATATCAGTTGTCAATAAATGTTGGCATTTGTGCAACATAGCTATATGGAGTGGGCATTGGAGGTTTGTCCAGACTACTGTAACAAACAAAACAACAACAAAAAACGGCAAAAACTATGAATTTTGTGACACAAATCTTTTGATCAGACTGTGTTGCACTTAGGTGTGTGTCCTTCAAACACAGTTGATGGGTACTATGAAGGGAACATGATCAAAATACTGGTTTTATTAGATTAAAGCTTAAATAATTGACTTGGTATGAAAGTTTAAATAGTAGAATGCTACTCCTGAAACTGACTTGACAGACAGCCCAATCATTTTATCTCTCTGTTTGATTGGAGTGGAGTTTTGGCCTAGAGAACAAGTACCAGAGAGAGCTCACAAGCCTCACAACAGACAAATTTAAATTTTGCCCATCATCAATTTACTCACAGAATTAATGTTAATCAGAGATAGTTGATATGACCTCCCACCTGTGATATTTGTTACCAGCGACTGTGAATGTGAATGTTTTGAAAAGAGAGGGGTGATAACATAATTGTTACTGTCAGAGTGAAATTTTGCCAACCACAGTGTCAGAACTTGGTGTCACTCGTACTCAGGTGGCCAAATAATCTTTCACATGCTCTAATTTTCACTCTCACAATGCTTGAGGTGTTGATGCCTGCTGTTCTAAAGGAGAACAACGTTGCAACACTGGCACATAGAGGTGACTGAAATGGTGGTATACAGTAAATAAAGGATCCGAATTTGATCAGATTTGTCTAGTCTATGCTCAGATCAATCCCGCCCGATACTGATCCCTAGGATAGACTCAGGCTCTAACATGTATTTTACAACAATAATCTATTTGGGCATAGATTGTACTATTTGTGTTACATATTAGCAGTACATTCCAGTGGTATTTCAGTGTGTCAAAATGAATGTATGCATGATTCCCAAGCTTTGGGAGTGCCCTTGATTTTCTTAATTATTAAATACACCAAGGTGCTGACCTTTGGTTTTTAAGATTTTACTCGTTCTAAAAAACCCTTTTTTCCAATCCAGTGAGGTCCATTGATTCTGTTGGACATGGAAAAACAACTATTAACTTATGGCTGTAACAGCAAGCAAGGGCACATTAGAAGGAAGTTGAGTTCCTCTGAACTTCTATGGTGGTTCTGTGTTAATGGAAAATAATGTCTTGAAATGAGCTATTTTGATGTCTTCAGAAAAGCATGCAAAACTGTACCAATTTTAAAAATGACTTGTCCTCGATAGTTTGGTTGAGTAAGGAGGAACTGTGTTTCAGCTGTGTCCCGTGAGCTGGTGTCATTGAAGTGTTATGTTTTCTCTATGTACACAGGTCCAGCAATCCTTTATTAAACAATAGACGGTGGTCTGTTGTGACTCATGATAAAGCCTCAAGTTATGAAGACATGCACCGCTGCACAGTGTTTTAATTATAATTCCAATACAAACTTATTAGCCCACTGTGTGTTTGTACATGTAATGAAATGTGTTAAATGTGTATTCATTTCTGACCAAAAATATCATAACAAAATACACACTGATACACACTCATGCACACTCACTCTTATACACAAAGCTCTTTTCATGTTATCCAGAACTCGATTGAGTCATCTCCTTCATCTTCCTTTCAAGTTGTGCTGTGTGAATGTCTTGTATAGTCAGTCCAGAGCTTCACTGTACTCTTTTAAATGGCTTTGTATTTGATTTTTTATTGCTTCTGATTTCCTGCATTAGAAAATATGAAAAACTCATGTATTTTACATTGTACGGAATGATTCTGTAAATGTTTTACAATCACAGGTTTGGGTGAATTGGAGAGGTGGGTTACAAAGTCAAACTATGTCGTGCAACATAAAAGTTATTGTGGCAAAGTCACACCAAAGGAAATTCTTTTAAATGTTTTCTAATGTTTTACCTACAAGGCAACCCAGTGTGTGAGTGACAAGCAAATCACTTTTAAAACAAAAGAGTACCTTTTAGAGTAGACTAAACGTGTGTGTGTGTTTCTTTCTGTGAAAGACAGACAGACTTGGCGTAGTATTTTTCACACCTTCAGTCACGTCTGCATGCACACATAAACTCAAGCACCTGGCCTACCTGCAGCTACAATCACTGCCTTGGAAGAAAAGGATCACAGCAGGGGTGGGAAATGAAAACATGTCCTCAAGAAGAACAGTTTTAATTTTCATGAGTCATCAGTCAAAAGACTTATCTCCATTTCTCTCAATCTTCCTGTTTCTTCCTCTATGAGTCTCTCTTACTCTGTGTCATTGTCTCTGTTTTCCTCCCCTCATGACACCAACATGTTAGGGATATGACATTTGGATGTGTGTCAGTGTAAATATCCCTGTTTCCTTTCTCAGTTTCTTTTTTATTTTTTGATCCTCTCCTTCCTTTGTGAAGCTGCCACTACTCTGCCTCAGCTCACCACAGAAGGGGGTCCTCACCTCTGTCATTGCCCTTCTCTTCTATTTATCTTGTCCTTGGCTGCTTTCTGTCCTGTCATGTCCCTTTAACAGTCTCTTTCTCACTAGTGTTTGCAGTGTTACATTTGCAAATCATTTAAATGATATATTTAGGAAGTGTAACTGTGTTTTGAGGTGACATTACTGAATCCAAAACAGGTGTGTGTGTGTGTGTGTGTGTGTGTGTGTTTGTTTGTGTGTGTGTTGTGTTTTGTGTGCATAATGGATTTTTTGTGCAAAATCCATTTTAGCAACTTCTAATGTATCACTGTGCCTTACCTGAGACTTTTGCTAAAATAGGTCCTTCATGCTTCTTGGCTGTGGATTACATTTGTAATATGATATTATGTTGCATAAATAGAAATGAAGGCAAATTAAAAGTAGATTAGTTTGTTTACCCAGGAACAGAACATGAAAGTTTATATACATTCTTGTCAGAACAATCTAGGCAGAAACTGTATTTAACTCTGTTTTTCTAATTGAATTTTTTTTCTGAAAAATGATGACCTCTTTAATGTAATACTATTTCATTTAATAATATCCTGTCAGGCACAAACACATTTGTTTGACATATTTAATGGATCCACACTGAGCTGGGAAAAGTTTATATGTTATGAAAGTTGTGATGAGAAAATGGGCACTACTTCTTTTGAAATATTTTTGTGTGGAGATGTTTGTTGTTTAATTAAAATTATTCTTAGAGACCAGTGGGAATATGTGAAACTGGTTTATTTTCTCTTCCTCCTAATATGCTTGGTCCTTTTTATTTTTTATTTATTTATTTTTAATTAAAGTATATTTCTGGACAAAACCCACTTTTTCTTCCGTCTTTTTCATTGTGGGCTCCAGACACCCTTTTTCAGCTTGTGCTGCTTTTCTGTTTTTCATTGTATAATGAACAGAGAAAAGAAGTATTATGCTCTTTTGGTACAGATTAAAGTACATACAATAAATAATGCCACATAAAAAAAAACTTTGGTCATAAAGTAAAAAAAAATCTGTTTGTTGCTGAATAATCAACATACAGTAAATCCACAAATCTTAACATGTGTGTCAGACCTTAATGCATGTCCTCCCCATATAAAACCCCTTTATGGTTCAGCACTTGCACAGATATTGACTTTTCCAAGTCGACGATTACTGTAACAGGAAGTGTTGTCCAGGGACTTGATGACCTCATTTGTAGTATAGCTTTTTTATACTTTAAAAGCCTGATTTCCTCCGTGTTGTGTATGTGTGTCTACATAGATGTGGGCATAGGTCGTATGAGTTCATTTACACTGTATTCCTGTGAAAGATAAATACATTGTGTGATTGTGAGTCATCTACTGCATGCTTCCTCTAATCCATAAATTTGGACTTGTCAGAAGAGTACAGAGCTTCAATTTCTGATTTGTAAATTGCTACCCTGCTCCGGCTTCGTTTTTTTTCCATTTGCAGTCTTTTTGATGTATTGTCTGTTGTCCTCTTAGTCAATTGCTCCTCCTTCTTTTCTTGATATATGTCCGTCTGGCATTTTACCTAAATCTGCTACAGAGTTCATCTTGCTTTTGGTGCTCCACCAAGCTCACACACATGCACACACAGTCTTATTTCCATCACTCCGTAACCACTACTTGCCTAACTTTAACCCTTATCCTAACCTTAATAACCCCCATAGTAACTACTTGAAACTAGGTTTTCACCTCAAATGAAATGAGGACTTTTTGTTCCCATAAGGGAGATTAATCCCCACATCATAAACAGATTTATATCCCCACAACATGAGGAATACCTGATGTACACTCTGCTTTTTCTCTCCTCCTCTCTAACTCTTTTTTTCTGTCTATGTCCCAAAGGAATGAGCAAAATTTTGCCACCCACCAATCTTGTGTCAGCATAGCAGAATTTCCCATCAAGTCCATGTCACAACAGATGAGTTTTAATTTTTACTTACTCTGGTGTAATGACATTTTCTGTTTATTTTATTCATGGTCCACAGCTTTTGCTATTACAACTCTCTTCTCTGTCAGCAAAAAATCCTATTAATCTTTCTGCAAGTTCAGCATTGTTTTTGCACTGATAATGGTGCTTACCCAGGTTTTTTAAGCTCATTATTGATAATCGATTGACATTTGTCATCCCAGGCACAAAATAAAACATCTCTTTAATCAGCAAAACGTGGCTGGGTGTGTGTGCATTTTAATGTATAAAATCCCATATGTGCTTGTATAACAGTTTTGACAATGATGTCCTCATCGAAGGTGATATTTCCTTTTAGAAGATAATGAGGAGCGATTGAGAATGGGGTGTTACTTGCAGCTGATACATCATAGTGGTGATACTGATTTATATTGCAAGGGTGTGAAGTATGTATGTGCTTATGGTGAGGTGGTACTTTTATAAATATTTGCTTAGCTTTGATAATGGTAAAATGACTGACAGTCAGGATTATATGCTTTTGTACTGGCAACAGCCATGAATGGAGGCATTATATTTTTGGCTTTTTTGTCTGTCTATCCCATTATCATGAACACCTGGAGGGAATGTCTTTAAATTGCACTGATTAGATGTGATCAGAGGTCAAAGGTCAAGGTTACTGTGACCTAACATCTGTCTCATTCTTCTGAACATGATATAGGAATCGGGAATACCTCAAGGAAATTTTAATACATCTTGCATAAATGTCCACTTTGAATCAATGATGAGCTGATCAGATTTTGGTGGTGGTTTCTATGACCTCATTTTGCCCATAATGCAGGACTTAATAGGTTAATTATGATAACATTTCACACAAATGTCTAATAGGATACAATACAATACAATAATGAAGTGATAGTGTTTTAAAAAACCATATCAGAGCAACAGAATGGGAGGTTGTGACCATATTTCACATTTAGCTGGATACTGAATTGGTGACACTAATCTAGGGTGTTCACCTTGAAACCTGTAGTGATTGTACAGATTTTCTGTGCAGGTGAAGATACGTGTGAAGCATTTTAGTATGTGTCCAGCATCCATATCTGAGGCGATTGTCTTCTGTCATTGCTAAAACATTGTGGTTTAATAGCCTTTTTATTAAATTCCTTTTAAATGTTTACTACAAATATTAAATGAGCCTGGACAGACATGGATGTTAGTTGCAACTTGGCATAAAATTGTGAGGTGGTATTTCCTGTTTGATGCTGCTTCGCATTGCTCAACTGTGATGATTTTTTCTAAGGACTTGTTATTGCCTTTATAAGGTGTCAGTGGTCTGTGCTGGATGATGGCTAGCCATCACAGACTCTCTTAATGCCTCTGCATTGTTTGTTTGTGTGCATCTTTATTTTTTGCACATTTCTGTTTATGTTTGTTGTCCTTTGGTTTCTGTTGAGGGTGAATGCAGTGAAGCTGAATAATTACCATATTTTTTCATGCATTAGCGTCTGAATAGCTTTGTTAAAAAGAGTAAATAAAGAACTTGAATTTTCTTGGTATCACTGTCTGTCTTTCTCAGCCTGTTCTGTCTGATGACACAGGCAACAGACAAATACTTTTGTATTATGTTAAAATGACTCTCTCTGTGTACTTTTCTGCATTGTGTTTGAGAGACAAAGGCAGTCAGATAAAAGAAATGACTGTCTTCTAAACAAAAAGGCCTGGCAAGAAGACATATCTAAAGTAAGAACATCCTCTTCAGTCTACCTGTCATAATTAACCCACGACTGAACTGTTGAATTATTATTAAAATGCCAAGGCTTTTTGTCTGGATTGCTCACCCCCATATCTCTGTGGCACCTTTCCTCTGTAATCATAGTCAATTATTCTTCACAAGGAGACAACAACTTTATTGTATTGAGTTGAAATGACAATGCCATCATACAAGCACATCAGGGCGGTGTGCAAAAATGACTTAATTACAAATGACAAGGGGGAACAATTGAGACAATGAAGAGAATAGTGTCCTTGCTTTGGCAATTTACTCTTAATTTCCTGTTGAGACTAAATAATATACTTTTCAACAGAACAACACGGTCACAATGTGTGCTTTTTCTCTTGCAGATTATTGGATGAGTAAATTCAACTCCATATGCAATAAAGATTTTACAACTTCGACTATTATATAGAAATATGTTGTACATTTGAATAAGAGCTCATTACAAAAATAAATGGCATTTGTGTTACACTGCTACATTGTGCTGAATATAAGTTATCATTCACATTTAAACCTGGCACTGTTGCTGTTTTGAACTCATGATTACACTTTATTACACATCACAGGAGATAAATATTTAGTAAGCTTAGTGTGTGTAGGAGTGTTTTTATGAAGCAAATCCA
>JANJYQ010065234.1:872-11189 GCA_024605255.1 Rastrelliger kanagurta | reverse complement strand
TATGCATGCATATTATGTTTTTGAATCTCCTAAAATTAGAAAATCATTGACTCTATGTGAAATGTGCATGATAATTAGTTTTTTGTACTTAAATTGATTAAAGTATTGCCTGACCTTTCCCTTCAAAATGAACCCTTTGTTTACAGATGTTGTGCTTATAATGGCACTTAAAATCATATAGACCCCTTCTGATTCTATATGATTATTGTGTTTCACCCCAAATTTACTGCATTTCCCAAATCACTTTAAGTAATTAAATGCTCAACTTTGGAATGATCAAAATTGTTGAAAAAAACATGGAAAAATGTGGAGACACATGACAGACATTTGTGACTGAAATTAAATATGTTCATCCATCAACATCAACACCACAGAACATGAGGGAGCATTCTAAATACAATTAAAATAAATTTCATTCTGTGGCACAAATTCTTGTGTTGATGCTCCTCTTTGGTGTGAAACACTGATTAGTTATTTTGTGTTTTACTTTTACAGTGAACCATTAGATAAATACTCTCTGGTGTATTGTGCAATAAAAATAGAGATGTATGCATGATGTCTGAATTCTGCATTACCTGTGTTAATATGCATAAATGTTCTATCCATCAGCTCAACCCATCCTCTACTGGTGCTCCAGGAACATGTCATTCTGGAGCAGTATCTCCTTCAACCTGGCTGTACTCATGAACCTGCTTGTGGCCTTCTTCTACCCACTGGAGGGTGTCCGTGGAGGTTAGTCTGCTAAAGTATTTTAAACTTTACCTTTTAAACTTGTGATCTAATTTAATTGATTTAATTGTGATCTCTTTGTGTGTATGTGCACTGTGATGAACATAATGAGTGTATACATTACAGCAGTGGAAATGGGAGTCAGTGGTACAAATGATGACTGTTTAGGCATGGCCTGGAGTGGGATGAGAGGAACATAGTGCATAGTGCATTACCAGAAACCTCTATGGCAGATGTGAACAGGAAAAGAATTTGGGTCATAGCTTGTTCAGCTTTTTATTTCAGTGTTATACCCTTGCACGTTCCGCCCACAGGTGTAAATTCTGGCTGGCTGGTATAAAAAAAGAAAATACATTCAGTGCCTCAGTACGCATCAGAGCTTGATTACTCCAGGCAGTGCAGCAGAGGCCAATACCATATGTACTTTCTCAAAAAGTCTGTTTTAGATAGTGTCAAATTTGTGAAAGGCATTTTCCTAATATTTTGTAAGGAAAGGGCAATGTGTCTTTCTGAAACTAACAAACTGGCTGTCACACCTACTTTCCACAGTGATTTCCAGGTGTGAAAACCACAAGTTTGCCGACAACACTGAAAATTCTATACTCTACTGTCACACTCTCCTCTGAGTCTGAAAAAACAAGTGACCTTAAAAAGTACTTGTATTTTTGCAGGTCTGAATCTAAGGACTTGCTAATTAAAAAAATCATAGAAATCATGCACAACACGAGCTAATTCAGTTTGGAAACTGCAGAAGATAGAGTGCTGAAACCTGCTAATAAGGCTTGAACGTTTGTATCCCAAAGTGTTATTAGACATTTATCAACTGCAGTTGGTATGTGATCAGTTCAGAAGATGTATTATTAGTGGTAAACATGCACAGGGCCTTACAGAACACTGTGCTCCCGTGCCTGTGGTTTGGGTGTAGCCTCACACCTCCCTAACCAAAGTGAGTTTCACAAGAAATGGAGGTGTGATGAGAATGCAATGTTAGCCGTAGATTTGGGTCTTTAACTGCAGTGCTGCCACAAAAGCCCATGACGGATTTGCTCTTAATTAGGTCCTGACCTGTTTATTGATACTCTACCTGTTCTGAGCTTGACACTAACATCTGACTTCACATGTTATCCAATTCTTCTTCTCCATATGCAACACTGGTAATTAGGTGTGTGTGCCCTTGTGTGTTTGTGTGAGTACAGACTTACATAAGGTCAGAATCCCTAGCAAGAAACATAATACCATCAACAGGGCAGTAATACAACCACCTTTTGTTTTTCATGACATAAACACTCATTGTAAAAACAAGGATCATTCCATCTATCCTATATGACATGAATAGCATCAGAATGGCATTTGTGGTCACTCATATTCAGGTTTCAATAATTTGCCAACAATTTTATATACTAGATGTAATTTCATATACAGTTTAATGTATATGTATAGAGAACATAGAGTTAAACAATCTGCTAACGTGTATGCTCAAAAAAATTCCAAAGCATGGCAAATAACAGAGGTAAATCAGCTTCTTTGTGGGATCTAAATGTTTGACCTTGTTCTGCACACCATATTAACCCCTGGTCAGTTCTGTCATGTGCCCTAAATTTACAGATTAAGATAGGGAAAATCTGTGTCATGTTGGGTCACAAGAGATGTAATTTCCCATTTAAAGCAAGATAACTGAGTGACAATTGCTGCGTGAAGGGAGGTTTTTCATGAACTAAAGGAAGAAGTGACAGTCATGAGCATGTTTTTACTTGCAGTCTCAGTTTTGTTTGTTTTGCTGTCTGTCATTCCTTTCCTTTTTTTCTCCTTGAGTGCGCTATTTGTGGGGATGTGAAAAGCCACAGCCATTAAGGCTTCCATTGTTCCAGAGCAGAGTAGCAGAGAGAAGACACACATTGTGATTCGTATAAACTTTCAATTGTTCTGTCTGGGGTCAAACGGCGAGGTCCCTTTTGTTTGAACTTCCTCGCATCGGTATAGAAAAGACCAAAAAAAAAAGAGGCTGTTGGGCTTGCTCTAGAAATTGCATGTGGCTTTCAGTGTCAAAGGTCTGCTGAGAGCTTAGGAGTTCATTTTAGAACATGTCAATTAGTGCATAATGGGTTAGGTGATGCTGATGTTAGGTGAGGCCAGTTATCAAGTGAAAAGGACAAAATCTGTCATCCTTAAATTGCATAATGATGAATATTTAATGTCTACACAGATGCATACACTCACATTCTGCATTCATATCAGCTCAGACATTTGTTGTAAATATTCATTGAAACCACTGAACAAATTCTAGACGTTTCAACTATAAAACCACTGTAACTATTATTGTATCAGCTGCACATGTCACTCATATGCATGTCAAATGAGATTTCGTCAAGGTGATTTGTTTGATGAAAGATTGTGATTGGGAACTTTTCCCAGCAATGGGCACCTGCTGAACTCCTAGAAATAAGTGATAAGTGATGAAATTACTTCTGTAGAGTAATGTTGTGGTTCAAGTCTACTTGTTTTTTTTTATTCAGCTTCCTAAGCCTTCACTAATAGTAAAAGTGTCAGAGCCTCCACACTGTCACGGTTGCTATTTGAATGCCAGCATGTAAGTAGAAGCAGACAAACAACAGGCCGGTCAGACATTCGCCAATAATAAGGGAAATGTCGATATGCACTGTAAAATCTTGCTTATTTCTTGTGTAACAAAGCTTCACATGTAGTTTACTGTGGTATAGTGTAAGCACGTAAAGGTCAGTCTCTATCTCCTTACAGCTTCAGAGTAAGCAAGTAAGAAAGATGAATGGTCTTGGACTGTAGATGTGTGACGTCCAAGTTGCTGCGTCTGTGTTGGCTGCCAAGTCTCATTGCCCAGGCAGCCTGTTACGATGCAGTGCCCAGGACCATCCCTGATGAATTTAACTGGAGCCAAGTTTATTTTTAGCCAACCGAGGTTATGTAACAAGTACCTGTCATGTGATCTGTACACAGAAAGGCAAGGAGAAGGAGGCCTCAAAAAGGAAGGGATGGAAGGAAGACATGAAAGTCTTCTTAGTGCCTCAAAGAAAAGCAAAAACGTGACTGAACTCCTTTCCAACTTGATAAATGTGTTCATGTGCTAACAGAAAGGGATTAAATTACTGAAACATTAGCAAAGTCATGCAGCCTTTCCCCTACATGCTGGTCAGGACTTGGCTCTGAGCTGGAGCCTGGTGAGCTCATGATAATGCTTTGCTGACCTACAATGATTGTTGGGGATTTTAAACGGTTGTGTAAAAACTTACCCACACACGCACACACACACAGCCAAAGACTTCTGGTTAGGTCTTGTTACAAGTTTGATTGTATCATTGCAAAAGTGTTGGGTTCATGCCTGAAACAGCTAAGATATCTTTGTCTTGGTTGCACATGGAGTCTATCAATAAAACATTTGCGGATGATATATCCAGAGGTCAGCTTAAATTCTTTCACTTGACATTTAACTTGGAATGTTTACCAATACTTTGCAAAGAATTATAATAGAATAGACATGTTTAGTTAAAAAAGAAGTATGAGGACTGAATAACAAATCCTGTCTGCCCCTTATCATGGCATTGAGCTCCTAAGTGTTCTACAAATTTCCAAAGCACATATATAAACAAATAAGTAGAAAGAATGCCTTGATGAAAACATATTGTACACTCAGCATACTTTTGCTGTAACTACAAAACAAATTCCTCAAATGCTTTAACACATGTTGATGTGTAGTGTACAGTTGTAGAGGAGAGACTGGTATTAAATTAGTTTCTTGATGATACGATAAAAAGAGAACAATACCCTCAATTACTTCTAATATTTAGCTCATCATAAACACTGATTGAAAAGGCTTACACCCCTCTCTGTAATGTGACCCCTTTCATCCTAAGGTACCCTGGAGCCTCATCTATCTGCCCTGCTGTGGGTGGCCATGCTGGTTTCACTAGCCATTGTCATCATCTTGCCTCAGCCTCATGGCATCCGGGCGCTTATTGCCTCCACCATCCTGCGCTTGATCTTCTCTGTGGGCCTAGAGCCTACGTTGCTGCTGCTGGGTGGTTTCAATGTAAGTGTGAATCAGTGTGATCAGATAAGCATTGGCCTTTTGCACAGAACTTCTATGCCATGTCAGAGCCAGATATGCGTTAATGCCCAGTAGATGTTTGACTGGAATTTGTATTGAAAAAGGAGTGGTCACCTGCCGAACATTAACTAATATTACACTAAACATAATATAGGACTAATATGTAGTGCAGTGCAGAAAACTAGTTTAACAATTTAGATGGTATTTTATAGTATAATTGTCACCCGTAGCAAAGATTTCACATCACTCTGTCAGTCAGCTACATCCATTTTATTTTAAGTTGCTTAAACAAAGAGCAACAATAGCACTGCTACTGTATAATCCCAATGTTCTCCCATTGATCATCCTACATATTATTCTGATTAAGCTATTGTTTCTTCATGTTGTCTCTATGGTATTTATTGTTTTTAAGTTATGTAATAAAGTCATCTTCCTGATGAGCTTCGTCGGGAACCGTGGAACATTCACGCGTGGTTACAAAGCCATGATCATGGATGTGGAGTTCCTGTACCATCTGCTCTACCTGATTATCTGCTCCCTAGGGGTCTTCGTCCATGTCTTCTTTTACAGCCTGCTGGTGAGGGGGCACACAAAACACATTCAATCTAATCACCAAATAAATATTTACTCACATGTACATAAACACCCAAGGCATTGGTATATTGACAATAATGCCCTACTTGTCCTGGAGAGAAATAAAGAAGGCATGCCTTGCCATTTTTTTTAATTTGTACTGTAACACAGAGAAACATGGAATAAAAATGGCATTTAGATGCCAATTGATTGGCTATAAAGGTGCAGATAATCTTCACCAACCTCATTAACCTTGAGATTATAATAATACATTTAATTCATTTAAAGGCACCTTTCTAGACACTCAAGGACACTTTTTTAAAAAAAGCAACAATCCAAGCGAACAATGTGTCATATGTCCACTGTGGCCTTTATTAGCCACTGTGTTCACAGCTACACCCACACACTTCTCTGTTTATCCTGCATAAGCTTATTGCATACACATTGTGCACAAATGTTTGTGTGTGTCCTCTTTTCAGCTCTTTGATCTGGTTTACCGAGAAGAGACCTTGCTGAATGTAATTAAGAGTGTCACTCGCAATGGCCGCTCCATTGTTCTGACTGCCGTGCTCGCTCTTATCCTCGTCTACCTCTTCTCCATTGTGGGCTATATCTTCTTCAAAGACGATTTTATTTTGGCTGTGGACAGGATACCCAACAAAACACTAGGTACATTGAAGTATATGTTTCTTCTAATTTCCTTATAGGCACCAAGATAAATGGTTCGCTCTTCCTGATCAACACTGCCAGGAGACCAATATATGGAATGTTTTTCCTGAGAACATCGAACATAGTTTAGTTATTGTATGTAATCAAAGTGCAGCAAAAATACCAAAGGAAGACTAATAATAATGCTATGTGTCCACTCTCATGCACATGCCTTTACTTATATCAGTATGATTACCTTGCTTTTAATGTAACCTCCAATCTGCATATGAAAGATGTCCTCATTAATATGCACTGTAAAAAATAAAAGATGAAAAATTGCAAACCTGCTTTGTTTCCTGTGAACAGAACATGGAGCCAGTATGGTGGGAGAGTTCTTCTCTGGTGGAGTGTGTCAGAAAGAAAATGGGGAGAACTGTTCAGCAGAAGCTGTGATGGATGGTAAGAAGACAAAAGTGAAAGTTAACTTTGTAAACCAAGTGTGTGTGACCGGGGTGGTGGTTGGGCATTCGGGTCATAGGGTTCTGGCAAGTTCTAATCTACTTTTTTGTGCATGCATGTCTCTCAGGAGATTCCCAAGAGTTTGTGTGTGACTGTGTGCTTGTGTATGTCTATGTGCGTATTCATATGTCTGAGTATTTCAAGGTCTTTATATCCTCACAGACATCTGACTGAGGCTGAGAATATTCGTTCTACTGAGCTGTAAATCTGTGCGGCCTGGTGGTCATGGGATTAAACCTGGCTTGGCCAACTTAGGGCTTTCTGGGAGCTGGGTGAAACTGGGGGTTTAGCCTTCTTGTTTGTCTCAGGGGACCAAGCCTAAGACGTGATGTAGGGGCCCAGGGTTAAAAGGTCAGGGATTAATTACCATCAGGTACAAGTAGGTCGATGGGTCCACTCAGTGATGGCGCAAAGGGCTCCTCACCACAAACAGCGAGTTCTTACAAACCTACTGACCTCCATGTGAAAAGCCTCCAATCAAAGATGAACACATGCAGCACCTTAAAATTGATTAACCAACCATGTCGAATCCTCGAACTGTCTGGGGCCTGACCTTGTCTAGACTTCCCTATCCATCACCACCAAGCTAGCTAATTATGGTAGTCCGGTGACTTGTTTTTGTGTGAATAGCTTGAAAAAATTCCCAGTGTCGTTATGCCCTCAGAGACCCCTGGTGCGTCTGGTTCAGGGAGCAAATAATAGAGTATGTTTTTAAAAGTATATACAGTGATGGAAAATAAAAGTTTTCAGACACCACATGCATTTTGAAATATTGCATTAAGAATCCTCCTTAGGTCTTCAAGCACATTTTCTTTTGGTACAGTCAAAAGTCTAAATAAATTGTAAAAAACTTAAAATTGATAGGTTTCATATTTTGAGTATTGGGTTGCAGTGATCCACTAATGAAGGTCATGCTTTTTTATTTTTGCTGCTGTGCTTCATGTCTATATAAAGCCAGCACATTTGAAAGTTCCTCAGAGACAAAACACAGGAAACACGCCTGACGATACAGATTTTCAGCCCACCGAGATTGTGTACATTTTTAAGAGTATCCGAAAACTTTTTTCCACCACTTTATCTAACAGCATATTTATCAGTAGTAAAATAGATCCATTTTTTTCTATTTTTAGTGTTTCTGTTTCCTCAGTAGCTTCCTATTTTTTATGGGTTTATGTGTAAAGCATTGTGATGGGTAACCACAATGCAGCAGACTTTATCCTATACAGGAAACTAATGCCTGACAGTTCATTTATGTTTCTATAGCTTCCCTTGCCATTCAGCCATCAGCAGTGGTGATAGAGGACAAGGAGCGAACATGCGATTCCCTGCTGATGTGTATTGTCACAGTATTGAGTCACGGCCTAAGGAGTGGAGGAGGTGTTGGGGACGTCCTGAGAAAGCCATCAAAGGAGGTACAATAAACAAGGACAAAACCACACCAGCATGAAGTTTAGATTGAAAGTATATTAAAGTAAAATCTTTAAATGTACAGTTTTTTTTTTCTTTTAGCTTTAGAATTGTCTAAACTTGGATATTGTCCTTAACTCTTACATTGATATAAAAAATACAATACATACATGTTTGTACAGTCCCCCACTCGACCATCCCTACCCCCCACACACACACATACACATGCACATAGATTGAATTAAGTTGAATTAAATTAAACTGGTATGAAATCTTAAAAAGGATTTTTTTGTTTTAATGAGTACATGAGAGACTCACCCTTTTTTCTAACTTCAAAAAGTGCATGATATATTTGACCCAATCAGAAAAAACCTTGACCAATTCTTTTATCAGATGGATGAGGTTTCTTGTAAGGAGAACAGTGATAGCTATAGTATATATGCTCTACTAGAAGGCCAAAGAGTTTGCATGTAGCAATTTCATAACCCCCAGACTTGCCAGAAAAGGGCATTAATGGTTAATGACTTCACCCTGGTTACGCTCTAACACAAAATGTGTTCAATCTGCAGTTTGAATCAGAGACGCGTGACTCATACATATTCTTAAACCTCAGTTAGCTTAACATTCATGTAAATTCTTGCATTCAGTTTTCAGTTATGCCAGGTTTTGTTTTACATGTAAGAGTGACATGTGTAACTGAATGACGCACTGTATGCAAAGAATGAACTATAAGTCTTTCCAATGTGGTTCCAGTAACAGCTAAATAAAATTGATAAAAACAGGGTCCATATTTTCATAAACATAACCTTTTTCCACCTCAAAGTAAGTTTGATATTTTCTAGTTTTTAAACAAAACAAATAATCTGATATATTTAGCAATCAAACTTGACATCTTAATTCTTAAATGTTAGATTTAGAATACATATTTTAAGATACAATTTTCAAAATTACTCAACATATCAGTGTCTATATGCACGTATGTGAGTTTGAGACCTAAAATCTAAATATGAAATATGAATTAATATAACTATCAATATTACCTAATTTAAGATAAAATAAGAATTTCTTTTTCATATAATCCCAGTTTTGTAATAGAATACTTTATAGTTTATCCTCTCTGTAAGCATATCTGCTAATGTCTTACATCCATTGTCTGTGTTGTGTTAATAATACATTGTTATAATCAACAACAATGCAACATAGAATCAGCAGCTCAGATTGTCGGTACTCTTTTCTTCCTCCTTGCGTTCAACAGGAGCCACTTTTTGCAGCCAGAGTGATCTACGACCTGCTCTTCTTCTTCATGGTTATTATCATTGTCCTCAACCTGATTTTTGGTGTCATCATCGACACGTTTGCTGACCTGAGAAGCGAAAAGCAGAAGAAAGAAGAAATCCTGAAGACAACGTGTTTTATTTGCGGTGAGGAATCAAATAAAGATGTGTTTTTAATATTGCCATGCGAGTTGATGTCAAATCTAAATTCCATCAGGTCGAAAGTTTTCTTTGTCACATTCTGACTATAGAAAAGTATTCTGCCTACTCAGCAGTTATATGTGTGCAGTTTTGTCAACATTATAGGAATGTGACTCATGACCTTTGACACTTATTTTCCTGTCTTTTTCCCATCATTAGACTCCCTTCTTAGAATTCGATAAAGCGGAAATGTCTTGCAGTTACATTGTCGAAGCAGCAATCGATACTCGGTACTGTGCTGCATGGGTCGTATAATCAGCAGGTGTGAATGTGGAGGTTTGCAGTTGGTGACGAAAATCAAGTCAAATCAGACAAGGGGTCAACAGTCTCATACTGTAAGTGTGAGACTTCAGTGTTGCAGCTTCGCATCAGGGTTCTTTGCAAAATGGGGGCTGTTTTTCTGGGTAGTATAACCAGTGAAACGCCTCCTCTTCCCAGAATGAATGGTTAGTCATGGCAGGTGCTGTTGTGGAGGAGGAGTGTTTCTTCCTGTTGCCATATGGGTCTTGACCATGTCAGACTGTACACTCACTCAAACACAGCCCTCTTCTAAACATTCAGATATTGGCGTCACATCTGAACAATTGTCTTGTCAGCTGTGGTCATTCTTACAGCTTCATGTTTCGCAACTCTATCGAGGGTTATTCCTGTTTTACAAAAGCATACAGTAAGAGAAGGTATATGAATGACAGGGCTTCATTTGTTGTAACAAACAATACACAAACACTTAGTAAATCTCACCCCTGACATTTTCTCTACCCATTACCCCATGACTCCATTTCCTTTTGCAGTCAGCCATTTAGGTCACAAGAACAATTATGTCATGTCACCACATAAGCTTTATTTCTTCACTCTTCCAAAGAAATGAGAACACTATGTTTATTTGGG